>BQKZ01001454.1:41036-63543 GCA_036244855.1 Temnopleurus reevesii
ATTTAACGGTCAAATTCAAATTTTCAAAAGAATTCGCTCGTAGAAAATTATGCTATGATCTTGAAATGTGTATAGAAACTATATGTCATGGTATATATCCCCAAAATTCACATTTCTTTAATCTTTACCAAAACTATACACGGGCTTTAACATTGTTTCTATTGGAAATTATACTTGTTTAAATGCAATTGAGCAAGACATACATCTGAGTTGAAATGTACAAAAATAGAAGAATATTTTATTTGCACACACCAAAGGGTAATTAAGGTCATATAAATCCAATAAAATATATTATAGTATTTAACATCAACACAACAATAAATTTTGAAGTGTTTTAAAACAAAATACCATAGAATTGAACATTTTAATATATCAACCTTGAGCAAAGCATTTAGAAAAGGTGAAGTACAAAATTTTGAAGAAAAAAAAGTCACAACAAAAAAAATATCAACATACAAGTCCAATTCAGTTTACTTTCCAAGACCCTACTTTACCTTCAAACATCTCCATTTACAGATTGTTCGCAGATGAGAGCTTTTAATTTTACCACTGAATTTTATGATTCTGATGATGACATGATTGTTTTAGAACAATGTTATGTTCATACTCGGACCATCCTTAATAGGCCGGTTTACTAATTAAAATTAATGCAAATTTCTTGCTATCAAACTTAGTAATGTAGTATTCTTTAAACCAGAAGGAAACAATTGAATGTAATTAATTGGCATCCAGCAGGTAAATATTAATTATATTATTGCTATGTCAGCTTTTGAGTTGCCAAGAACAATGTTTGTATGTAAAGAACGCATAAAATTTGCTCCATATGATTAGTAAACCTGTCTATTGAGCTCTGGGATGTATTATGCACTGTAATATGTAATATGTAATATGTAATATGCACTGTCTCGTATCAGTTTTTACCAATGTTTTAGATTACAAATAGGTCTCAGTATGCAAGAAAGATGGCAATAAATGAATTAAGGTAATTCTTCTTTAGCCGAATCCATTGAGACCACACAATATGTTCAATTTAGGAGAAATTGGACTTAGAAGATGTAAAAAACACTGACTTTACATGAATTGTTCCAAAAGAAATCACAACAACTTGGGCAATCATTTGACTCAGGCAGATTTGACTGTTTATAAGTTCATGAAAGCAGATTCACCTGAAACAGGGATTGTCTGCATGTGGGGACCAATAAAATAGAAATAATAAGTTGTTGGTAACGTAGAAGAAGGCACTTGCAAAACATTGGCAACACACATTTACCACCATTATTTTACTCTTGTGAATTACTACAAACTTCTCATCAGCATAGATTTTACAGGCACAGATCTGTCAAAATAACAATCTTCGAATTCATGTCATCCTATTAGGAAACATGTGGACATGACCTCAGAAGGCTAAACTAAACTGAACTGATCATGGATGGATTTGTAAAAATTTCAGCACCAAACCAATGTTAAACAATTCACATCTAGTATCTGCACATACATGATACCTTACATTCGCAACGATTTGGATAGTGCAGGTACAGATTTGCTTGGTACATGTTCATGAATGCAATAGCCTGCCAATCATTTGTGCAGCTTTGAGAAAACCCAAATACATATCCGATACATTTTCCAACAATCATTCCTCGCTTTTTAAATACAGGCTTTGCAAACACCTATTACAATATATTTAAACCAAGATTCTGTGCATCAACTCACTTGTCAATCACTTAAATGAATAGATGTTTTATTAACAAGAGCAAAGCCCCAAACTTTTAAGACTGAAAGAGAAGGATGATAATGCTAAAAAAGAGTGAAGAAAAATATCTACCTTAGAAATTTGCTGTACAATTATCTTGAAAAACCATAAAATTATAGCCAAGTTCAGTCAACGAGAAAGTAAATTCCTATTGTCTTTCATCAACTACAACAAACAAATCTGTTAGATGATTGACTGGTGATGGCACATTCAGAATCATGTTGTGCAAAGATTTATGGGCCATGCAAAGGTAACCTAACTAAAAATCGAAAAAAAAAGTGCTACAGTGGCACCTCATTATGAAGAGCACTGATTTAACAAAACTCATAACAAGGCAATTTTTCTGATCGCACCTCTACATTGTAAATTTGGCCCTGATATAACAAAGTAAAAGAGGGAATTTCTCTTGTACCGAGAATCCCGTTATGATAAGGTTCCACTGTACATCTAGTATACATTGGCCCTATTTAGATACCTCCTGAACTGCATTAATGGAATCATGTCAATTTAGACAATCTCTAGTCAACACATTCAGCGTCTCACATTCAATGAAAATAAAGTTACTCAAGTAGTGCTACAGTTGCTAAGTGACTTGACAAAATAGTATACATTTAATATGCGTAACGATTTCTTATTGACTCTGAAAACACGGCTCACAGGCTCTCAATGAATTTGGGTCAATTATTGCAACTTAGACTTATGTTTATACACAAAGCCATTACTGTTAGTCAAAACCACAATACCACTACTGTCTACTGAGTACTTTTACATTACTACATATACCCCTAAAAAATCAGTTGCTGTGAAACTGTAAATACAGTAATAAAAAATTGTTAGCACTTTAAATAGAGCAACCATTATCAATGTATATTTGAAGATCACACATAAATCTGCATTTAATGCAGCAAGACAATACAGAGACATGTATACAAGAACAAACAAACTCTAGAATTATCAAAGATGTATAAAATATGTATGCAGAAAAATATGTACACTTTAGTACCTGCTATGCTTTTTACTGAAATCCAGCACATATACAATTTACATTTCACATATCAATGGTGTACACTGTGTACACATGTACGACCCATTGTTAAAATTACTGCACAACACATTGTCAGAGTTTAAAAATACATTTTTTTTTACACTACACTGGAAATTCAGCATAAGAAGTGGCTTGGTACCATAAAAATGCCTTGTTATCATGTTTTAGCAGGATAGAAATACAAAAAGACAGAAAGAGGTGAATTATCTCCTTATAAAACCAGTAGTAGTATGTCAGATCTCATAATACCAAGATTCTACTGTACATAGAAATGGAGCTCTATATAAATGTCAATATTATTATTATTAATAATTATGATAATAGATGCAATTTATACAGCGCACATATCCACTCTGCGGAGTGCTCAAAGCGCTTTGCATTATTATTACCCTGGCTTTAGCCCGGCGTACACCAGCGCACATGGCATTTCAAAGAATAAATATTCCTACCAGGTACCCATTCACCTCACCTGGGTTGAGTGCAGCACAATGTGGATCAATTTCTTGCTAAAGGAAATTGACGCCATGGGTAGGATTCGAGCCTACGGCCCTCGCATTGAAAGGCGAGAGTCAGAAACACTGCACCACACGCACCTCCACTTCTTATTGAAGGAGACATTTACATTTATCCTTATGTCCCTCTAAATGAAACTTTCAGAAAAATATGTTCAGGTATGCTCTTTAGGAGATCTTCAAACCTGGGGTTTATAGCCATTCAAGTAAAGACAGATATTTTTATACACAAAACATTGCCTTTTCAACCTTTTAATTTGCTTGAAACTAAAATAAAGTATTTCAAAATGAAGAGGTGTGGACTTGAAAGTGAAGAGTTTTTACATCTCTCCATATACTGGAATTGCATTCATGACTAAAGCCAGTGAACAAGTAACGGTTTCAATATCGGTCTGTTTTGTTTAGAACCACCCAGTCCCAGTTGGTAAAAAAAAAAGCCTAAAGAAAAAGAATCCACCCCCACACCCAACAAAACAGGTTTGATACTTTCATACTTCATATTCATATTTTAGCAGACCATATAAGAAAACATACTAATATGAATCTAAAGACCAGTTCATATAGATGAATACTTTTTCAATACACAATCAATTTTTTAATTACTTGAGAGACTTTTTGCACATGATAAGAGCATGCTTCCCAAGAATGATTATGACTGGTTTCTGAAGAACAATGGGCTGATGGGATACCAGTCTGTGAGGCTGAGAAAATGGAAATGGGAATGTATATATCTTGAAAGTCTCACAGGCAATTAAAAAATGGTTGTGTAATGAAAATGTTTTCTTTGGTATTTCATCTCTATCACTCACATGGATCTTTTTCAGGATAGAGACCAATTCATTCCTAATATCATGCGATGATGGATAATCACATACAGGAATATCTGTATTAAGCTTTTTTTTTCTTGATTTTCTAGCACAATTTTATAGAAAATTGTTTGCAAAGACCAAGACAGATGTATGAACGAAAACAATGTGCAATTTGTGAACAAATTTGAAAATAAAAGTTCTTCATGTTTCTATGGTCAAAATTGACAAATGATGAACAAATATGGAGGAATGTTATGCATACATGTACATAAAGGGATATCTTGCACACTGAATAAATTCATAGTCACGATTGACATTAATTATTTGAGTACATTTGCTTAGTAACACCTGATCAAAGCTACTCTCTGGAATTTACACTGTTATCATTTGTCAATGGGTGACTTCAAGTACGATGTGGAACACTGGTGTTGGTGTTGCAGCAACACCAACACCAGCCTCAACACCAAACCTGAAGTCTGTCGGTGTTGGGGTTGACCTCGCAAGATTCTGACGTATTGCCGGTCGCTCGTGTTGGTTGCTAGTGTTGAATGTCGTCTGCTGAACCGAGGATCACGGTCGGTGTTGACGTCACTCGGTATCGTGGCTGGTGTTGGGCGATTGATACAGTGATCGTATCGCTTCTGTAAACTGACCAACGGTGTTGGAGCTCGTTTCACGGGCCGATCTGCTCTCTCAACACCAACACCAACACCGCACACCGTACTTGAAGTCACCCAATGAGACAAAAACATGGTGTTTTATTGAACAAGTCTATTCAAAATGTCTTTGACAATTGAAGTGAACAATACAAAATTTGGATAAAGTGATGCAATTTAGATTATGTTTTTTGAAATTATGTTTTGAGGAACAAAGAAGGTCTGGAGAAAGCCTGATAGGTATTCTCTATCTGCATCTGTAACTCAAACCTCTAATATTCTATCCCATTGTAGACAAGTAACAGGTGCATTGTCATTGAATGATTGATGCCTGATGTGAGCTCCTTCACTTCTGAAGACACATATGATCATCGTCCGTTGGAGAATGCCAAATGTAGTTCTCCTAAATCTGCACCTGAATCCTGTACCAAGGCCTACTGTATATACCTTCTACCAGGTCCTCTTCAATGTTGCAGGCACCAAATATGCCCATCAAAGAATGAGGAAAAAAAAGGCAATGTTTTTCTCCAAACCCTATTCACTGCTGAAGGCACCTACCAGGAGCATCATCCTTGTCCGCTGGAGAATGTCTAATGTAGTTCTCCCCGATCTGCACTTGGATCTTATACCAAGACCTACTGTAAATACCTTCTACCAGGGTTTTGTTTCATAAAGGTCTGTGTAGATCTATCTACCACTGTATGATCGACTGGTGATCCGTTCTCGCACTCAATGATAATTCCTGGCGCTGAATCGCACCGGTCACCAATTGTTTCTACAGTGAGTCGTGTGTATATCTATGCAAATATTCATTAAACACAACCCAGGACCTCTTCAAGGTTGCAGGCACCAACCAGGGCAGTGTTTCACCAAGATAGGAAAGACTTTACGCACGACTTTACGTTCGACTGGTACCCCTTCTTGTGCGTAATAATTCATGATAGTGCGCGCATTCAGCGCAAGAATTGATACCAGTCGAAAGTAAAGTTGTGCGTAACTTTAAGAACGACTTGGTGAAACACCTCCCAGGCATATCATCAAATGAGGAAATCCTAATTACATTGGAGACAATCTTGTTTAATACAAGAAACTCATCACTGTTGAATACACCTACCAGGAACATCATCAGCGTCCACTGGAGAGTGTCTGATGTAGTTATCATCAATCTGCACCTGTTTATATCTTCTACTAGCAACTCTTCAAGGTGGTAAACACCAACCAGGCGCATCATAGAATGAGGAAATTCCTGATTATATTGAAAAAAGGGCAATCTTTTTCCCCTAACACTATTCACTGTTGAATACACCTACCAGGAACATCATCAGCATCCACTGGAGAGTGTCTGATGTAGTTATCCTCAATCTGCACCTGGTATTCATACCTGGACATATACCGTATCCTCTTCTCTGGAGACTTCTCACTGGAGACGGCCAGGGACCGCACTGTGGTCTTGGAGGCGGTGGTATGAGGGGTGTGATATTCTACCTCGATGGCGCGGGAAAAGGTCTTGCTGGCTTCACTAAGAGAAATGAGGTTCAGGTGGCACTTCAGAATGTAGGTGGATGGATGACCTATTGCATTGAGAAATGAAAGGAAATACAAAAGTAGACAGACCTTCATCAATTTCTACAGTTGTGACAAGAAAAATATACCATAATTATGCATACACTAAAAATGCACTTAAGTGTCATATAAACAACATTTCAAAGGAAAGGCCAAACAAAGTTACATATCTTTGGGCAAGTTGCACTGGGAAGTTTCACTGGGTAATTCTTTATAAAGTTTAATAATGAACATTGTTAGACAAAAAATATTGAAAGTTTATAAAGATGTCATATTTCAATTACAACTTATGTCCACATGAAATATTCAGCAAAAGATAAAAATCAATTTATGATCTGATTTCCATACAGAGTACTGTATAAGCTAATATTTTAGCGTACAGATATTTTCGCGATTTCAGACCAGTTTGACAAATTGGCGTGTTGTTGTTTTCACGTTTTTGACAGTGTTTGTACACAAATTAATGTGCACCGAATAGAGTGGAGATGTTCGTGAGGCCGCAACTGCAAAATTAGCGAAAATAAAATCACCACAAATATTTCAGCTTATATAGTATATAATGTATCTAGCCAAAGGTGTCTATTCTTCCAGAATACTTCTGATCCGGATGATAGGAGTAAAGCTCACATCCCAATAAGACTCTCACTAATAGTAATAGGAATCAGACTTTTCAATAACAATTTTACATCTACTTTTCATTCCAACTTATAAATGGCATGTTTCAATACCATTGTTGTAAATCACTCTATGATAGCTTTACCAATTATTACTTTAATTACCTGACATCCTCCTCCACATAAGTTATTGATTACTTATACCAATTATCATATCTCTTCCAATTAACTTCTGAAGTGTCCGATAATATTGTTATTAGTTTTACATCTTTCTCTTCAAAACTTCTTAATAATTTGAGGACCCGGTAACAAAATGAGATAAATTAATAATTAATCATATTTCTTTAGTACAAACGTTGACACCGACTTGCAACTAATATTTGTCATAGCTAATGGCCTCTTTAATGTTACAACTATAATCCCCTGTCATTTCTCTCACATGTTATACCAAACAAGTAAGTGTCACATGAAAGACAAAAAAACTTGTAAAGACTAAATTAATGCTCTCTGCAGGAACTTGTGAAACCAAATTTAGCTGGCACATGATTCCTGTTGCAGTATCTTGGGGGAAAATCAGCCACGGGAGATTCATTCTTTCACAGCACACTAATGCTCTAGGTCTATGGGATTTCCTGCTGCTCCAGGGGTGACGATTTAGATTGCTAATATGAAGGAATATTTCACCTTTTAAAACCACTTACTATAAGAAGTCTTTTCATCTGGATGTTTCATTCCTCATTACACTAAAGGGGTGTTGTTCAAAAGTTGCAATTGATAAAAAAATCAACTGCAAATCAGTTGCAAGATTGTAACGTGCATTTTCATTCATGCATGATATGCGCCTCTAACCAGATGCGCATGTAAAAATGATTTTGATTGACATGTTCCAATCAACTAAAATTTGCAATCAATTGCAACTTTTGAACAACACCCCCAGGGATACATCAAGTAGCTTAGTAAATGTAATTACATGTACTTCAGCGATCAAATTAGAAATGCATTCATGACAAAATGAAATCAGAAAATAAGTTCTTACAAAAGTTTATTGACCTTTCTAAGTATGAGATAGTGCAGCAGCAAAAAGGAGTGAAGGAAGCAAATTGGAATGCACCTATTCACAAAAAGAAAAGTGCCATTCGTTTAAATCTGTCAAATGCAAGAAGAAGATTCTGTGACATCTTCCATGCACTGTTTGTGGTTCAGTGCATAACACTATTCTGCATAACATCGTACTTCACCCTTTGAGTGCTACCCTGGGTTGCTGGGTTTTGGGAAATTTTGTTGCATCTTCTACTTCAAAAGCTAATTAATCTTATTTAGTAATATTATGGCTTTTAATTCAATGTATCAAAGAAAGGCCATACTTTTCTCATTCTGATTATATGGAACTGTTCTTGAAATCGTCAAATATCATTCTTTAATATACAGGGGAAAATCCGACCTCCTATGTGGCTTTTGTAGAAGCCTGTCACCTCCAAAGGGTTAAAGGGCCTAAATGCCAATCAATTTTCACAGGACTTCATTCGCCATGATAAATATAATGGGTTGCAACTGAAACATCAGTTCACAGTGGCCTGTATTCTGATATCAGGTTAAACTTAAACTTGAGTCTCAATCTGTGGTTAAAGTATTGGTAGCCCAAAGGATCAAAACTTTATTTAAACTGTCTAATTCTTTATTTATGTTCACTGCTCTCTTTTCCCATGCTCTAATGATGTAGTTTTTATTCATACTATGAATGCCAAATGTGCTGGTAAGTTAAAAACCGACTGTTATAGATTCAAGCCTCTTTGGCTTCCCAAACTTAAACCACAGATTTAAACTCTAGTTTAAGTTAAACTTGACATCAGAATACGGGCCTAAAAGTCTATTCCTGGTCTCTCAATTCAATGACTTCAAACTATTTCAACTGGATGACTTACCTGTAGGTTTCTCAGGCAGTCTATCTATCCTCCACATCACAGCCCTGTAGGCATGTTCATACTTGGCAGTGCCCACAGAAATCTCTAGCAGCCTGGGATTATGGCAGCCTACATGTATGAAACATCAAAATAGAGAGTTGAAATTAAGTAAACATGTTAACGTTTATGACAAAGTCGGATTATGAGCAAAATGTTAGTAATTCAGTAATTCATAAAGATAATAAAAGAGTTCATTCTGTAGAGCATTACTTCACATATACATGTACATTGACATTTGTTTTCACATTCAATACATTCTTCTTTTCAGTTGTTGTCTTGATTGTTTAAATATCATTAGATTGTAATTCCATTTATTTAGTTCAACAAAATGTAACAAAATGACAATTTGGAACATTCAATCAAATCAATTAAATTCATTTAAATGAACCATATACATTTTATTATACATATTTTGCGGAGGAGGAAAGAGAGGAGGGCGAGGAGGAGGAGAAAGAGGCAGAAGAGGAGGAGGGGGAGAAGGATGACAGGGAGGGGGAGGATGGGAGGAGGAGGAGGAGAAAGAAGGAGGAGGAAGGAGATGAGGAGGAGGAAGAAGAGGTAGTGGTTGCTGCTGCTCTCCCCAAAGTGGGGAAATTCCTGATTCTTGCATAAATAGATCTCCAATTTGCCTTTTCCCATTATTTCTGTTGAAGGGGTCTATAAATATTTGATTACTGTAAAGAGTGTTCACTTTAAGGTCAAATCACATTTTTGAAAAGAATACTTTGTAGTCTCTACGTATCTTTATCCCCTGTGAACACTATGAATATATACACCATAATATACATAAAAATATAGGCCAAGGTTTAGGGTTTTAGAAATGATGCATACATGTACACCGTACCTGCATCTATAACAGGAGTTCAATGCAAAGTTGGTCTGCATTGATTGATTCTGCGAGGATGTGTTATACCAATCTCTACGACTTTTTTTAAAAATAGAACACCATGTGAAAAATACAGGTACAGTATGCTGTTTTATTAGCAGAGACAGATTAAATTTACATCATCCAATACACGATAAAAATATAACCATACTGTATGTAGTGAATACATGTGCACACTAAATAGATCATCATCCTCAACCAAGGCAGTGTCTGGTGTCCTTATATTATTGTTTTTCATCAAACAAATTATAATGAAATTGACTGAATGCAAACATGTTTTTTAGACAATAAAAGCATCCACTCCTGCTCCTGTTTAGCACTATGCAGAGTGAAATTACAGATCAAAATGTCCTAATCAGCAATATCTATATCCTTAAATAAAAAAAGGAGCATTAAGAATAAATACTGTATAAGCTAAAATTTTTGCGGTGGTTTTATTTTCGCTAATTTTGCGGTTATGGCTTCGCAAAAATTTCCACTCTATATGATGCACATTCATTTGTGTACAAACACTTTCAAAAACGTGAAAATAACAACACGCCAATGTATCAAACTGGTCAAAAATCACGAAAATATTGGCTTATTATACAGTACATGGCTAGTAACTACTTGGGGTCCTACTTTCTGACATATACAAACTGTAGGCATACATGTACATGTATCTCCTTTATCATCTATTATACAGCTTTGTTGGGAGATGCATATTACATTTACATTCTATTTGGTCTGCCCTGTTCTCAGCTCTATGAGACAGCATGGTTGAGTAACATGAACAGATGTCGACATCCTAGGGTCATTGGAGTGAAGAAACAAGCTCATGTTGATCGATCGTAAATATTAATAATGGGGCATACTTGGTTTACCTAACTGTTCCCCTGAAATTATGAAATTCTATCACTAAACACAAAATATCTATCCTCCTTTTAGTTTTTCTATTATTGCTCTACTTTTTCTTTTCTAAGATATGGTTGATTCACACATCTTTGACATTTAGATTTTTAATTAAAAATCATATTCTACTTTAATACATGCATGTACGGTATACTGCATTAGAAAATATTAACCTCCCCTCACCCCCCCCCCCCCCTGTAAAATGACGAGGAAGATTTCTTTCTCAGTGAATCTTAAACACTTCTTTTTATTCATGTACCAGGCACCATCTACTGTATATTGGACAACCCCTATTCATGAGCAGTCTTTATTTGCTTGTGCAATGTTCTTTAGCTCAACTACAAGGATTCATTCAATCTTCATTCATTGTGGTTTTAATACACTCAACCCTGGGGCAGATTTCCCCTGCCTTTCACCCTGAATGTTATCCCCAACCTCATTGAGCTGAAACCATGTCTCCATTCTTCCCATCTGCTCAAATTACCTGAACGTTGATCTCAATTTAAAAACAAGTCAATCACACTTTTGCAGCGTGGCCTGTTCACTTTATCATATTAGATATAACATGTTGATAATCAGAATAACAGGAAAAGGTACTTATAATCGGTTGAAAATAAATTCCTTGATAATTCATGAAGCAATTTCCTGATATTATTTTAATATTCCTCCATCTCAGATGCATGTAAATACATGCATACATGCACAATATTATTAGGCACTGACCTGGGAACATTATAAGGCCATAAACAAGAAGTGAATGCAATTGCGCACTGATCAGAATCAAGCTCACAGACACACTATCGTTCCAATCAAAGCAAATGTCAATATTTGCATAATAAACATTGGTAAACATTGGAAAGGCTGGAACACTCCCCCAAAGTCAATTTACCATGTCTGTTGATGATTTTTATGCTTGGAATATAGTGACAGATAATATTGATAATCATGCAGATATAATTGTCCTGTCATTATTGCCCTTTATGCTTCAATATTGAATAGTGAATAATGTCCATCCCCCTGTTATCTTTCTTAACCAATGTGTATGGCCAGGAATATTTCAAACTTCAACAATGGTTTGTTGGAAGATATGGAATGCAATTTTGCTGATGTAAAAAAAACAAAATCTGCATGTATGTTGTATGAGCATGTTCAATTTTTAGCAATGGAACACGGATATATTCAATTTTCTGAGAAATATGTACAGTGACTGTGCATGGAATGAAATGACGATTGGATGGGAGTTTCTATCAGTTTGTTTGCTATTTTTAAACCTTTTTTCTACAAAACTAAAGGAAATATCTGTTCCATGTTGTACGTGTAACTGCTGGTACTGACATTGACAATTCTATAGGACATCAACGGCAAAGCTGAAAATTTAATTTTCATGTATTTCGCAACCATGAATTTGATAAAAAAAATAATAAAAAAAAAAAAAAAAGAGACAAAATAGGAAATAAAAAAAAAATAAATAAAAATAAAAAAAAAAAGGAAAAAAAAAAAGGAAAAAAGAAAAAAAATAAAACAAAACATAAAAAAAAAAAAAAAAAAAAAAAAAAAAAAAAGAAAATAAAAAAAATATTTTTTTTAATAAAAAAAAAAAAAAAACACAAAAAAAATAAAAAAAAAAATCAAAAAACAAACATTTCATCCCTTTCATCAACAAAAGTCAAAGCTTTCATTCTATCAGAATTTGAAAAAATTAAATTTAAGGCCATTCATGTAGGCATGTAGCATTTAGTTACAGTAGTTCAGATCATGACAACAAATCAGACCTCTCCTTGGGGAACTAAATGTTGTTGCTATGGATACAAACAAAGAGAAAATAAAATGGCCTTATGATTTCATCCAGGGCTGTTTGGACAACAGGAACTGCTCTTTAACCCTGACTTTATATGATCCATTAATCAGATGCCTGTACCAGGATGTGATATTCAAAGGCCAAATCATATTTCCAGGTTTTAACAGAAATCTCTTGAAAACCCCCGAAAAGTGGTGCAAAAAGGAACAATTTGATATTGTGATCATTACAGAGATACAGTACAGTACAGAGATACATGTATCTTTACACAATTAGGAATTTACACATACAAATTAATAATCACACCTTGATGATAATATATTACAAAATCAATAAACTATCAATTTTCTTTAAGCAACAACCCCTTCCCCCCACTCCAAAGTGCATGGATACAGATCATCCTTTCTCACTATTGAACACAACTTACACATATCTAGGATACTACCAGTCACTGGACACAAATTTTCAAAAGCAATATCAATATATCTACAGTTTGCTTGATACATTATCTCTGAACTTATTGAAAAACAGATCAATCTTAATTGAGGAAGTTGTTGTGACTCTAGGGTATAAACATAACCTTCCTGCTTTTCTAATCTAAAAGGGGATTCTTTGTTTTACAGAGTATTTGAATGAAATTAGTGCACAACCAGGATACAATTTTATCCCATTGAGCTTTAATATTTTTTATTTTTTTATTTGTTATTTTTTGCTCTAATATTATTGTTGATCCATTCTTAAAGGGCTACTCATGGAACAAGTTACACTAGTCATTACCCTTTTCTTAGAAAAAGCGCCAAATTGTGTTTCCCATGTCTTATACAAATTTTGGTTCAATTTTATTTTGGCTCATTAGGGGACACCCCTAAATATTTCTATCCCCAAGCAACTGAAAATAAGATGACCTAGCCGTAAGTAAATATCATTTGATGGTTATCTAAGGATACACGACGGTGGCAATATCAAAGCTCATGATAATCGAATAAAAGAAAATGCGATATTGTGCAGCACTAACTTGTAGTTGTTACACCTACATATTATGCAACATATCGGTCAAAACACCAATTTGGAAATGATTTAAATACCACTGTCTGTTAAATCAAGCCTAAACTTTTCAATCGGCATCAAAGATATGCTAATTTTACTGTCATGCACATAATTTCGGGGTAATCAATTTTAGCTCAAAGACTGATATTCAATTACAATGCCAATTATTTTTGACAGGACTCCATCCGACACTCATAAATCACAGGTATAAACTCTGAGGTGTTAATTCTAAAAATTGTCAATTATTGAAATGCTCAATAATTCTTCTCCCTCTTAAACTAGTTGTAATATATTCTTTTAACTATATGTCCCCTCTTCTTGCTAGTGACGTATCAACTTTTTATGAAAATCTTAGATGCATGTACTATGTATGTTGATGATCACGTTTTATTGTCTACGTTTGGGGAGAGACAAGATCCTAACAAGACTAAAAAAGCAACATGATTTCTTCAAACATTTCTTGCAATTTCCTCAGGTTTCCCTGTCTTCATATATACCTCTCTTAATAACATCTGGTCTCTTGGTGACAGCATGGATTGAAGATTCTCCCATTCTCTTGGGTTTCCTGAAGTACCAGATCCACCGCTCTGGGATCGGGATGTGAACCAAGATGTTATCACACGTGTAGTGGGCAGGGTTCTTTTTGCCAGTGCATGCTGAGGGAAAAGATGGGCGAAATATAAACTACATGTATACTGCCTTTGGTAGTTAAAACAGTGGGATGGTTAATTTATTTTGAATGAGTAAGAGAACGCAGAGGAAGAGGCAAACAGCTTTGGGGTAAAATGGAGTGAAAATGGTAACAACTATGTATATACAGTGAAATATAAAATAACAAATAGCAATAAAACAGGAAGAAAAAAAAATAAAAGTGTAATAATTGGAAAATGGTTCATGGTTTTATTTGAATTTCCAAGTCTTATGTACTTATTGTTACGTACATGTAATAATACAATGCTCTGCAATCATGGAACCAACTTTAAAATTTGTAGTTTGGGATATGTGTTAAGGCCTCGGAGACTGGACAGTTGACAGTTCAAGGTAACAAAAAAGTACCATCCAACTCTATTGACTCGTCTTCAAATATCTATAGATTAAAACACTTAAGTCTTGATTGTCTAATACATTATTGATAAGGGGTAAAAGAGATTTCAACTACATACCTGGTACTAATAGGTCCACCCTCAGCTCCACGTGCATACCTTCACCAGATAAAGCAGCCTTGACCTGAAGTGGAAGGTCCTCTTGCTCCGAAGGCTTGACATGGAATTGCATCAGTCTGAATCGACAGGCATTCAAAGGTTGAAACTCAATCATTCTTGAGTCCACAAAAACATTTTTATTAGCACACTTGTGAAGTTCTACTTCATGCATCTTGATCCAATCAGAGGTTTTATTTGGGATGATGTGTTGTCTGGCAACGACGTCCATACCCTTGACCTGGACATCATTGAGACCTATTGCACAGTCTGGACTCCCTGATAGAAAGGAGAGGACATTGAGGCTTACGGTGATGGATTGCCGGATGACGTCTCCATTACCGTTCACACGGCAACGGCATTCATCGGACACAATAACTTTGATCATGTCCTGCTGGTAGTGAGCACCTCTATCTTGGTAGAGAGTTAGTTTCATCAAGGCATCATTGATGGTGAACACAAAGCTCTGGAACACTTTGAAATCAAGAGAACCTAGCTTCATGAGCTCTTCAAGTTGGGCCTCTTTTTCATACATTGACTTGGCACTCACTTTTCTCTTCTCTTTATAAGACATGTAGAGCATTTTGATAGTATGGATTTTACCCTTGACATCAAACTGTTGAAGATTTGGAAGGCCTATTTCATAGTTGCTTTGCAAGGGGAGTTCTCGGAATGGGTCTTTTCTAGTTCTGTCACTAAACAATTGAAGGATATTTCCTTCAGAGAGCCTCACATGAACTGGTTGCCAGTATCGAGATCCCGCAATTCGTTTCTTATCCGGACATCTGAGTTTCAGGGACCATCCTTCCGAAAGATCCAACTGCTCACGCGGATACTGGTCAAGAAACAATTTCTCACTACTGGGGGATGAGAGATTTGATTTTATGCTCATCTGAGTATTCAAAGCAGGCTTACCACCGTCTGGTATATCACTGGCTGTTGATGATTTTGCTGTAGGTGTAACAATAGCCGCTTGTATCTGCTTTCCTTCAGGAATGTTCTGAGATGCTGGAGAGTAACCACTTGGAGATGTTGGAGGAAAGAATTGTTGCTGCTGTTGCCATTGATTTTGTTTCAATCCAATGGGAGGCTGAGATGAGTAGGCATTTTGTGAGATAATGGCTGCTGACCGTTGATCCCCTGATTGGACAATGCCAGACTGCAATGGTTGTACAGCCATAACTTGCCTCATCGGCTGCGAAGATGGTACATTCTGTTGAGATGCTGCCGCTGCGCTCTGCTGGGCAGCAGCAGCAGCAGCATAGATCACATGTCCCTGTGCCTGCTGCTGTGGGGTGAATGTAGTAGCATAATTGGACCTATTGTGCAATTTTGAAGCTGCTGCCAGTTCTGCAAAAGGATTCCCTGGACTACTTGACAAGGCATGGGCATTTGCAGATGTTTCATTTGCTTCTGTTTCATCAAATGTTGTCCATGAGGTGTTGCTGATGGATTTTGCAGGCGCGCTTCTGGCACTTGAATCTGCCATATTGAGGAAAGGGTTGTACGGAGAGACAGTCCTTCGCATCTGCTCATCCAATGCCTTCTGTTTCTCCAGCTGCTTCATAGTCAGCATTTCAGCCTTGAAAGGGTTTCCAGGAGATGCTGGTTCGTACTTTGCTTCTGATGCCGATGCTACTTTGGATAACATGGATACCTCAAGGTCATTTGCATGGTCAGTCATGTGTATAGGGGTTGATGTGGCTGTACCTGTACGAGAGGAATTATGATCTATTCCTATAACTTGTTGCTTTCGCCTCTCTGCAAGTGAATGTTCACGAATAACATTTTGATTTTGTTTGTTTGGTATTTCAAGAGGCTTGGTCCTTATATTCAGCTCTTCCACTGGAGAGTCCAGAGTTACAGAGTTGTCACAAGATGAGGAGATCGGTGATGGCCTTGATGATGCAGAGGACAAACTTACATCATGATTGTCATGGAACTGTACCCAATTGTGCGGGATGGGACTAGACACTCCAGAGTTATCAAGGCTTCTATTTTCCTTAATCCCCTTCTCTGGGACTCCACTCTTCAATGGGGTTGAACTTACAATTTTTCTTGAGGATCCAAATCTGACCCATCCTTCAGGATTGGGGGTAATATTCCCAAGCTTTGGTGATGAGGATGTTGATGATTCTAATGGCATGTACTCCCTGGAGCTGGATATGTTGTCATGGGAACCTGAAAAGCTCCCTCTGGATGACATTACTGATGATGTTATAGCTGAGTGGTGGTCATCAGATGCTTGTGACATCACATCTGCACCGCTGTGAATGGACCCACCTGCATGCATAAGGGAAAATAAAATGGCTCATGGTAAATATGCACTGTACATATAAAACAGTGAATGAGTGATACTTATTTTGTTTTATTCCTTTATTCTTTCAATTTTTCCTTCAAATAGTCTAATAAGAATAAATGGTCACGATTAATTTTCTTGCTTGTGAGAGTTGTAGGCCTCACACTGTAATCTGTATTAAATCAGCAACCTGTAAATGACTACCAGTAAATTTGTTTAACTTTTCTGAAACATAAAATGTGAAATGTGAAATTTTCAATTCTCCAAACAGCGAATTTGTGTACATGTGTATTTACCGTTATGTTCATTCATAAGCACATTTATTTTAAGGAAAATTTAGAAATATAAAATAGTTGTACTAATATTCTGTAACTTTTACACACATTCTTATAATACTTTCATTGACGAAATACATGTTTGATTGCACCAATACTAGATTTATCCTATTGTGTGGTTGAACACACAGACTCTTTAGTCTATTCATATAGAGATTGAGATGTCCTCATTCAGTGAACCCTGTTATAACCAACAATAACAAACCAGTGCATTGAGCACGAGCATCCATTGTACTAGAGTACCAGTCACTTGATTTTTTTTTCTTGGCTACCTTTGTTATTCAGTGTGCATTTCTGATGGCATACATGTACATGTATTGTGAATGTTGCACATGTATACAAACTAGATGTAATGCAATATGAATACATGTAAGCTGGTCTTATTGTGATTCAAACTGATATGATGTTTGCTGCTAATGAATGTAAATGACACTTCATTAATGTGTACAAGTGTTGTAAATTAGTTTGCATGATAAATGAATAATAATGTATTTAAAAGGCATCGCCAAATTTTGTCATTAATTTACATGGCCCTATGATGTCCTGGAAGCAAATTAATATGTAACATTCAGCTTTAACAAAAAATAACTACACTGGTATATTGCACCTCTTTAAACATAAATTGCTAGCATTGGTGTTACTATAGGCAAGACAAACCACTTGTCATACCTAGCAACAAGCACTGCATACGTGTGCACTGTAACATTTCTTCCTTCTGTTGAAATGCAATTATTTTTCTTCAGGTGAACAAGTAGGGCTACAGCCCTACTTTTTTCAGAAAATGCATAATATGCAAACCAATGGCAGTGTGTGCACATGGTAATACACAGTCCTTCACTTTAAGCCTCTTCCATTTTTCAAGACGTTCCATCATCCGTTCCATCATCCGTGGACTTTCAAATTGTTTTGATTGGCAAAAAAAATATCAAAGCTGATAGAAGCATAGAAAAGTTTCCTTGATATGGAAGGTACAACAAATTTACTAGGCATTAATGCAATGTTTCATTTTATAAAAGGTTTTGATGAAAATATGTGAGGATTTATGAAAATAATTGTCCCTACATGGAGGGTACAAAACAAGATCCAAGGTTTAATTTCAGAATTACATGTAGCTTGAACAAACTAGTGGGTCTGTAGCAAACATAAATTCTGAAAGTAAAATTTGCATCTGAGAAAAAAAAGTCTGGCAGATCTGATAAAAAAGGAACATACAATGTATGAGATCAGGAGGGGAAAATGGTTTTGAGATTGGGGCCTACTGACAACACAAACACATATGCCCTTGTTATTTGAATTGAAATAGAATAGAGATTCATTCATTCATTTGCCTCTTACTGGTATTTGTGTAAAGACGTGTCCAGAGATACGACTTACTCTAGAATAACATCTATAGATGTACAGTACAGTGTACATGTACATGCAGGTCAACAAATTGAGAGATGCTTGCTTTAAATAGAGCATCCATATTATTCTGCCTTATAAACAACATTGACTGTGTAGAAGTTAATAGTTTACATCAGTACTGGTATACATTGTGCATGGAGGACCAAGAATATTCATCAAATCATGGATACTTCCATGATCAAATCAAGGGGCTTTACGAACATTGTTGATGTACATGTATTAAAAAAAAGGTATCACATGTCTGCTGGTACATGGAGTAAGGTACAGGAAAAAAAACATTTACCATTTTCTCTCAACTAAACTCACTCAAGCAAAACATTGAACAAGTACAAGTACTTACAAAGATGGTGATGATGACATTTGAGTGACACACCCCCTCACTTAATGTTGTATACTTGTACACCCCAAGGGAAGTATCAAAAGAGAAACCAAACAGAAACAAAACAACACTCTCATGCTGAGAATGCCAAAGCTGAAATACCAACTGATCCTGTACCATTCCAGATTCAACCCTGTCACCACACCCAGCAAGCAGCTGAACGTGAACTCTGGGGTCAAAATTATTAACCTACCAGGGGGCTAACTTGCGACCTCCTTCTCTATTTTTGTAGTCTACGGTGTATGTTTAGTACATTATATTCAAAGTCTGCAAAAGCACTTTAGTATGATTCATAGCACAAAAGTACAATTTTACTAAAGGGGCCATAGTAAAGCCTTCTTTCATGACAAAAATTATGTTCACAATTTAGGTTTTGGCCAAAGAATGGTGCTATAAAGGGGTAAGTAAGAAAAGAAGAAATCAGAGAACGGATAAAGATGAATATTATGAATGAAATGAAGCTCTATGAAAAGAAAATGAGAGCAAATATGAGATATATATCACTCTTGAGTTGCCTGAATATACAGAAGTCGATGATATAGTTTTGAATAAAATGTAGCTCCATCCATGTCATTGCTAATCATCGCTTATCCATGGTACGCATGTATGAATCCACTTTAGAATAATGAGAATGAAAAAACACTTAATAATTAGAGTTATTATCCTACATACCAGGGGTACTTGTCCACTTGAACATTCTTACAGCAAACAAAAATGTAATAAGCTTTCTCCTGATTCATGTACATGTATCCACTACAAACGACAATTATACAATCAAGCACTGACAGTCATTGCAGTTCCATTCCAAAATGGTCTTGTGAGTTTAATAAATCATCACCAGATTAATACTCGATGTCAATATTGATTTAATCATGATTGCTACAATACAATTGGTCACAGATAAATGATCCAGGCAAAATATTCTTGTGTCTCACATTTGGTTCATTGACACAGGGCTGATGGTCCCTGATGAATACAAACAGATAATTGCACTTTTTTTTTCAATTTTAACACAATAGTCCATTTCCTCTTTGAATCCTTGAAAAAAAATTGAAAAAGAAAAACAGGTCAGGGGAATTCATTACCGAATTCCGGACTTTTCAAAACTCATCTTATTGGAAATCTGGTTAATGAAAGTTTGAAGCAAAAAACTTAAACTTTTGATGGATGTACTTTGTTCAATTATAGCTTTGGTTATGGTATGAGAATATGTGTAACCTGGAAGCCTGCAATGTATTTTAATTTAAATTTGAAAACTTGAACATTCCCCAATTATAGGTAGTAATTCTTCAGAATACTGTTTTCTCCATTTTCAATGCATAAAGACTGGCCTCTCTGCCTGTACTATTTCATCGCTACTTTTCGTATCTCCTCTGTGATCCATACAATTGCTTAACATATAGGTAGGTTTACTAATAGCTGCTAATTTTATGCGAACTCTGCATGTACACAAAGGTTGCTCACAAAATTTTAGTTTTACAGTGTGTATCATTCAAATTTGAATATTTACACCAGGAGAAAAAGAAAGAGAGAAGGAGGCAACTGGTCGGGATCGAACCCGCAAACAACACAGGTCAATTTATCAGGAGTTGCCCAATTACATACTAAATCAGTTTTGTTCTGTTCATCTGATTTTCCTGCTACTGTTAAAATAATGTTATTTTCAGTAGACTTTTGTTTTAAAGTAAACCTGAAAAAAAATCATACATGAATGTACATAGGATTCATACAAGTACTGTACTGCACCACGCTCCCAAACTTCTAGTCCTGGAATTGTCTACCTTGTCTGTTATACCTAATGATGCCTACAACGGTCTTGGATTGCATTAAGATGAAAACACCCTGAGTAATCCCTACTTGGTCAAAGTTCACATCTTATAAAAGAAGTTCTAGAAAAACAAATAAAATCGTTTCAATGGTAGGGAATTAGACACATTCCAAATGTCTGTCAATTGCCATTCAGCGTATATCCTGTACACTCAAAATGCAATAAATGTCTTTAATTGACAATTCTTTCTCTCAATATCACTGTATGTAACATCTTGCAATGTAGATCTTGTTTCAGTACATCAAGGACCTATTAAAGGGGAACTACACTCAGACATTAAATTGCTATCATTAAATGAAGAAAAATAAGATGAACAAACTGTGAAAATTTGAGCAAAATCGGATAATCCATTCAAAAGTTATGAATTTTCAAAGTTTTGATTACACCCCTCATGGGCTCCTTAAATTGGCAAATGTACAGGCACAAAATGGCTGCCAACATGGAGAACTCTCCATTTGCTTTGTACACAAATTTTTCTTCAGAAAAATAGACAAAATTTTGTTTCTTTGGTTAAATATATTATAGCCAAATCGATTCTGCAAGTATTCTAGAAAGAATGGTGTTGATTCTTCATTTGAAATATGATATTGATTCATTTTCAATAAATGTATATGAGGCTCGTCGCGACAAAAGGGCCCTTAAGCTGTTTACGCGTACGCGTTAAAACTCTGCATGGTAGCGTGACGTCACAATGAGCTGGACAGGAGATTGGAAAAAGCTAGGTTTAGTCCCCAGGCGTAATGCTTAATAAATCTTAGAACATGTATTACGGTAGAAATCAGAATTATGTAACAGTACGCTGCTTCTTTATGCTCAAAACCATGTAGACTGTCTTCGAATCAACTTTTGCGCCAGGAGAGTTAAATTTTAGAGAATATAAAAGATGAGAAAGAGCTGAGGAGCGGAAATCATTTGAGTGTTCGAAAAATGAGAATTGTTAGATTTGTTTCAAGACCTTCATTTCCTAATCCCAATTTTACCGCAGATATTATCAATAGCTTTATTGATATGTGCATTATCGTCGTTCATGTCATTACCATCATCAAAGTTCCGGTATTTGTATAGTATCATTATGGTTACCGTTGTTAATGTATCTTTAGAGTGGAGAGGGCCAGGGAGTTCAGGGAAGAGAATTACAAAATATTTTTAATCTTTTTCAGCATCGAACTGTATCTGTTAAAATGAGAATGAGAATGGGATGCAGAGGCTTAGATACTTTCCTATCTATAGTCCAATATTAAGGCCAAAAAAGCGGTGATGTAGGGAGTGATTTGAGGTTTCCGCAATTAAACCGAATTAAATACTAGACAAATAAATATTAAGAAATCTTCCTTGCAAATAAAGCAATCCCAAACAAAATACCTAAAAAATAAAATTCTCGCCAATTTTTTTTCCTCGTAAATTTGAAACAAAATGCACAAATGAGTGAAGCCAACAAGTTGATTTTTGCATTGTCAAAATAAGAGTCTACCTCAAAATATTATGTCTTCTTCAGGAGCGGAAAAATCAAATGAACAGAACAAAAACG
>BQKZ01001454.1:90612-123355 GCA_036244855.1 Temnopleurus reevesii
CATCTCCATCTACTCATCCTGTCTCCCCCCTTTCCTCGCCTCCCTGTACTGTCACTCGATCGGCGCGCCGGTCTGCAATTTTGCACCTCTCCGAAATTAAAACTCCTGTGTAATTTCCAATGATGTTATCTCGCGAGCTTATCAAACTACATGATCACCTCATTATTCTCGCCTATTATGAATATTCCTGTATTTAAACCGCGTTACTTACTTCAACTAGAATGTGAGGGCAAAATGTGAGTAAAGTTTTACTTTCCTCTTCAATAAAAACATGTTAAATTAACTCATTAATAAGCAAAATATATTTGTATAGCCCCACACGCTTAAATTTGTGTCCCTAGCCCTAAGTCGACCTTCCTTAGCCTTTAAGCTTAGTTATGGAGCTCTGGAATTGTGGGCGTGGACCGTGGTCGTTAAACTAATCGATGCGACGCATTTTAGGCTAGACTGAGAATCTTTGTGAAATGAATTTTCAGAAATAATTGTTTTTCTGTTCATCGAAAAATGAAATTAAAAATAGCATGCCCCATATTTCTAGAACTTTTAGCTGGAGGCTGGAGCTAGTCCGAAAGCTTCTGACTCTCTATTTGGCTGGTTGTTACACTTCGTTCCTCGTTCCACTGGCCAGTGTAACGAGGAACGAAGTGTATTAACCAGCCAAATGGAGAGTCAGAAGCTTTCAGACTAAGCTGGAGCAAAATCTACATTAAAAAGAAACTCTCAAATGAAGTTCGAAGATAAACTCATTTTGGACTAAATTTTGGTGTTGTAACTTTATGTGAGTAACTTATTTTGTTGGCATGAATTTTGTAAAAAAAATATTTGTAATTCTAACCTCTATTTCAGCCCCAAAGTTAGTCTTGCCTCCTACCTAGCACAGTTTTGTGCCTGGAATTTGCCCGAGTTTTTTATACTCGTTATTGTATATGGCAATTTAGTCCGAAAGCTTCTGACTCTCCATTTGGCTGGTTGTTACACTTCGTTCCTCGTTCCACTGGCCACCCTCATTGGCCAGTGTAACAAGGATCGAAGTGTAACAACCAGCCAAATGGAGAGTCAGAAGCTTTCGGACTAATGGCAATTTAATCCAGTCTCTGACTGTGTTTGGGAAGAATGACATGGACATCTGGCCCGACATCTGATGAGTATTGGATTTTGAGTAAGGAATAGCTAATGAAAGAGGGTTGGGGTTTCTATTGGATCTTCCAGATATTTCTGTATTCAACATGAGGTGACCATCCATGGGTATATCAATGTTATTATGGATTATCTAGTGCAAATGTGCATCACAAACGTAAAGGTGATACTCATGCACGCACCTTGGGGGCCGGGGGAAGAGCGGAGTTCGGGGGCACTTACCCCCTGAGTCACAGTTAGAAGGGTACCAAATTCGCCGAAAAGGGGGAGGGGGTGGCTAAATTAGGTGATGGCCTTTTCTTTATTGCTTGTCAGCCCAGCTCAGCTTGCTGGGGGGGTGCCAAATTCGAGCTGTTTTGACACATCCATGTATGAGGTATCATTTTATCTCAAGGAAGTTCAGAGGAGACTGGGTTCGGGGAAAACCCCTGTGCAGGTGAAAAATAGGCGGTATGAGGCGCTGAAGAAACTTGAGAAGGAAGGGACGTATTTCAGTGATGATGAGATGAGAGCAAGAGATCCTCTCTTGTATGAGCAGCTGATTGGACAGTATCAGACTGATGAGGAGCGTCTTGAGTCTAGGACCAAGATTGATCAGACGGATTTGAAGTTCTCCACTATCCTCATGACATTCATGCAAGATCAAGAGGTCAAGGAGTTGTATAGAAGACAAGAGGAGAGGGAAGAGGAAGCAGAAGAGGAGGAGGAGGAAGAAGAAGATGAGGAGGTGGAGGAAAAGCCTGCAGATGGAAGGAAAACAGGTGATGTTGATAGCCAAACTATTATTCCTTACTTTTTCTATCGATTCAATTGCTTCTCGAGAGGGTGCTATTATAATATTTTTGTCAATGGATGCGGAATATCATCATACCATAATGCACACGGCCTGTTTCAAAGGAAAATATCTAATTGTGCAGTGGTATTCTCTATTCATGACCCTCATTTCCCAAAACAATTTTTTTAGGTCCACTGTGATACACCTGGCCAAATTCTATTGAAAATTTGTCTTTATTTTTCTTGAAAATATTTAATGAATAAACGGTTTTGGGTTGACAGATGGATGCACATTGGTATCTTTCATTTTGAATAAGGACTGACTTCTATTGAGTTTGATACCTCATCCAAATGTAATTGACAAAGAATATGATTTTTGGTTGGCACCCCTGATAATTTATTTAAAAAAAATCAAATGGTAAAGTTGCACCTCAATAATTTTTAATCAAAGCAAGACTGAGAGAAAACATATCTGTATGTCTTTCCAACCAATAACGTTTGAGGAAAGAATATGATTATTGATAATTCTAAATACTGTTTACATAAACATTGTATGATTTTTCATGATTTTACCACATGGATAGAAAACAAAAGAATTTAACAAGCGAAGGCTGGTCTGGTAACCTTGTCCTTGGTATATTTGTAAAATGAATATCTGTTTGGTGAAGTGTATAGCATTATGGACAGTTGTTAAAGTGGAATGAAACCCTGGAATTAATTTGCTATCAGTCGATGAAGAAAAATATGATGATCAAACTGAAAATTTGAGCTTAATTGGACAGTCCGTTCAAAAGTTACGAATTTTCAAAGTTTCAATTATCCCATGTCATGGGGATCCTTGAATTGGCAACGCTTAACAAATCTATGACGATATGCGGACAACTCTCCATTTATTTTGTACATGATTTTTTATAATTATGGAATTTGATTGAATATACCATAACTATTCAACATTATTCTTCCAACAATACTTGAAGAATTATCCAACACCTATAATACTGACGAGAAAAGGGAAAATTTTGTCCACTTTTCTGAAAAAAGAAGAAATTGTTAAATTTTGTGTACAGAATGAATGGAGAGCTGTCCACAAATACGTCACAGATTTGAACGTAGACGACTAATAATTGGTCGGCGTTGCCGACTCGAGGATTCCCATGACGGGACATTCACTATAACTTTGTAAATTCATAACTTTTGAATGGATCGTCGGATTATGCTCAAATTTTCACAGTTGGTTCATTTTATTTTTCTCCATCTACTGAGAGAATATAAAATGCAGGGTTTCGTTCTTATTTAACTAAATGGTTAATGCTATATTTGTTGTTTTGCACAAGGAATTAAAAAATAGATTTGGTCTCATTGTCATTTTAATGCTTTGCCCTTTCAGATCATTCTATGGGTCGTCAGTCACAATCTACTCAAAAGCCTGTAAAAAGAAGTGTAGATGTTGAAGGTGATGATGAGGATGAGATGGAGGAAGATGAGGAGGAGGAAGAGGAGGAAGAAACCACTCCAGCAAAGCGGCAACCAACACCTGCCACTGAGGCAGAAAAGCATCTGTTGCGAGAGGAATTCCAGAACATCATGAGAGAAAGGTTCCTCAGTGGTGGTGACGAGGAATTTGACTATGGAGCAGTTGACAACAATGCTGAGTATGACTCGCTGGTGATACGGGGTTGGGATGAGGAGGAGAAGTATTTTGATGGCGAGGATGAGGAAGATGCAGAAGGTGGTAGGATAAATGAAAGAACCAAAGATGGATATGATGCACCAGCATCAAGAACAGATAATCATGAATTAGATGATTATGAGAAATGGACTCCTGATGAAACTCCAATGGAATAATTTTGTGAGAAAATTCCTCGTAATTTGAACAATCCAAATAGACTTTGTTTTGTGTATCATGACATGGGCCAATATCTATGGCGTGTGTTACCAAATTTTACTTTGAAGTACAGTGGAAACTCAGAATAACGAAGTGCTTAAGACCATACAAATACCTTGTTATAGCAGTAATCTCTTTATAGCAGAGTTAAAAAACAATAAGTTATTAAGAGCTGTGACCAAATTATTTACCTCTTTATATCAGATATTTCGTTATATCAGATCTCTTTATACCGAGTTTCCACTGTATGAAGTTTTGTATTTTATTTTATTTTTGCTCAATATACATGAAGAGTCCATAGTTGGCTTCAAAATGAGCTGCCTACATGTGACATCAATGGGCAATTATAAGAAAGGTGAATAAGCAAAAAGTTGATTTTTTAGTACATCATCTTGTTCCTAGGTACTTAATAATAGAGTTTGCATGAAATTAATGAAGAGTGAGTTGCCTGCAAAAAGAGTATGTGACATGAGGGGCCACACGCAGAACACAATTTTGCCTATTGATCTGTGATGAGAGGGTTAAGTGTGACGAGTCATCGCTCATTTTGAAACCAAGAATGATTTTTTTAAGTGCTGTATTTCCTATTTAATATAAGAATTTGTACTGAAAGATCATGCTTTTCGTACCAGATCATGCCGCTAATCAACTGGCATAGATTTTGCTTTACTTGTGTCAAATATGTTGTTTCACACATGCGATATCCATGCTCATTAAGTCATGAAGGGACGACAAGTCTTGATGACATCTAGGTAATGTTAGTCTATGATTTACTTTTTATGAATATTGAGAAAAAAGATTAAAAAGTCCATTTTTCATTCCTCATAATGAGATCATGTACCAAAAAATCTACTTTTTAGTCACACATGCCAGAGAGAATGGCAATCATGGATAGTGTATCTTCCTTTTTTCATTTTGATATAAGGATTGTGATTCATAAAGCCGTTTGTAGAGTTATGCACAATTTCGAATGACTGGTGTTTCTTTCTCAGGTACTTTTCAGTGACAAGAGCCATCATTGAGTGCAGGAATTGGTCACCAGTTGTTCATAGAGTTATGCGTAGATTTACGAACAGCTTTATGAAACAAAATCCAGGATATGTAGGTTACTTCAGTACTTGAGTTTTATATGATCAGATCCACACAATGTGCTTGATGCTTGAACATTTATCAAATAAACTTTATTAAAATGCCACAATACTCAAGTGAATTTCCTTGAAACCTAAAATGTTCAGATTATTTTTTGCTGTTGTCCATGCATACTCCAAAAGAAAATTATTGATTTGTTTCTACTACATTAGGGGCCATATCGGTAGGAGTGAATTTTACACAAAATTACTTGTGCTCATTGTATTAGTCAATACACAATTCATATTCCTTTGAAATTGTTAACATCAGAGATCACTTGCTGGCAAATATTTTTACGGCATTTTATCACGGTGGCTCTTCGTTTGAGTGTAGGGGAAACAGAACAAGCTCTTTCAATATTAACCGATTGTGCAGATCAAATGTCAGCATGTCATCTCTTCCCTTCCATCTCCCCCTTCTTCTCTCCCAACACTTGCTTACTTCACTCTTCCTTTTCCCCAAGTCTCCCTCTCAGAGGGTAAAATTAAATGTCAGGAACTATTATGACAATTTCAAGAAAAAAAATTCCATGATCTAATGGCCTCTTTGATAGATAAAACTTGGCAATCGATGTCAGCATGCATGTTGCAGTACAGATATATTTTTTTTGTGGGAACAAAATCATATTTAATAAAAAAATATTTATGTAAATGATAATTTTCTGGTCACTTTTTTCATACTTAATCTCCACTTAACCTCGATAATTCAATATTTTTGTGTTAAGTGAGTAGTCATCATTTAGTACCATAGGAGTGTAGAATTAATCTGTTAATTTCAGAGGGCCCTGCAGCAATTTAAAATTTATCGTATTTCTACTGAAATATGATCTGGGTTTTACTTCCTAAAGCTGTTTGTAGAGTTACACATTACTGGTGATCCTTTCTCCGGTGCTAACTCAGCAATAGGGGTTATCAACGAGTGCGGAACGGGATCACTGGCTGTGCACTGCCATGCTTACCTCAAAGAACAGCTTCATGAAATACAACCCTGGGTGGTGTGTCACCAAGTTACGAAAGATTTTCAGAACAACTTCACGCACGACTGGTATCAGTTCTTTTGCTGAATGATTGAGAATCTTACACGCATTAGACTCCTTCACGTACTCCAGTCTTTCTTAAAATTGTGCGTAACTTTAAGAACAACTTGGTGAAATACCACCCTGGTCTCAACTTAAATATCGTTTATAGCAACTAATCAAAATCCAAAAATGTTTAATACAAAACTTAGATGAACAAATCACAATGAAAAGAAAAATCACACATCGAAACAAGACTTCTATACAAAAATGTGATAGTAAATTTATTTCCCCCATGAGATACAGGCATTTTCTTATCTTGAATATACATACACAGTTAAATAGTTTTGTGTGCAAGAGTAGGCAGTGTCATCCACACATTTAATGATAACGTAAGACTCAATATATCTTACAAATTGATGATCATTTCTCAGATGAAATACATGTATAATAAAATTAAAAGAAAATAGAATATTAATACCTCATTAGTCACTAAAGGAAAGAAACCTCATTTTCAATGGTCAATAGTATTTCATTCTACACTTGATGTTTTGTTATAAGATACTATCTCATGATGAGAAAGAGGATTTTATT
This sequence comes from Temnopleurus reevesii, assembly GCA_036244855.1. Taxonomy (NCBI): domain Eukaryota; kingdom Metazoa; phylum Echinodermata; class Echinoidea; order Temnopleuroida; family Temnopleuridae; genus Temnopleurus; species Temnopleurus reevesii. Next base: position 97,146 of record BQKZ01001454.1, read on the forward strand.
TGAGGCATTTTTCAATTTTTCTCAGCAAAGGTGGACAAATCACAAATAAAGAATTTACTTAATGATTCATCAAATTAAATGTGGCATTAGTATAGAACTTTACTTCATCTTATACAGTAACAAAAAGTCAAGGATTACTCTAGACTTTGTATTCAAAGAGCTGAATGCTAGTTTTTTTAACATCATCAAACACACTGTAATCATTTTTACACGCGAGTGATTTCAGTAGAACGATGTCTCTCACTCCAATACACATCCTGAAAAGTAAAGTGATACATTTAAAAAGTGATCCCTAACTTTTTTAGTCATTTAAATGTAATACGCAATAAAAACATAGATAATAATAAAAACGTACGGTACAGTCAAACCTGTCTCTGCAGCTACCTGTGTCTAGTGGTCAAACAAACTGCTTTCCTCTGGATGAATACAAGTGCTGTATAACCTGTCTAAAGACTAAAGCTGCACCTTTTCTGTTTCACTTGGGTGGTAACTTAAGCGAGGTTTGACTGTACAGTAAACCTTCCTCAATTTAGCATGCAGAAAAAGTTGAATTTTGCATTACCGGTATAAACTGTTCGTGAATGAAAATGCACGATGCACGATGGGTTTACTAATAGATGCAAATTTTATGCATACCTCTAACACAAAGGTTGTTATTGACAACCCTAAAGCTTGCCCGAGGCTTACCCAACATAGCAACAAGTAATGTATGCAAACTGGATTCCAAGTATTGTGGTCTTATTGTTATCAACCCGGTCTATGGAATACCACGTAACTACGTTAAACGCTCATAAATTTGAATATATAAGTAAACCCGCCTATTTGCGACTGATTATCAATTGATCACTACTTTCTAGCAATTCCTGGTAAAACCTTTAAATTGATTTTTGTAGCAAAAGCATGTACATATTACACACAGTGTAATTCCAGCATTCCAGTAAATCTGAGAGCTCATTAACAGACAATAGTTAGTCCAAGATTCCTGCTATAATAAGATCATAGGTTAAAAAAAACCTGCTGCCTTTGTGATAATAAGTGTTCACTGTGCGTGAATCTTTGAATTTCCACTGGCCTAAAATATTTGAAATCATAAAAGCATTCTGGCAAATTACTGTACAACGGATAATCTTCTACCACACACTTCCATGGGATGACCACACACTTTAGATAGTGATGCATATATTGATAGTCTGATAATAATGAACTACTCCGTCTCTAGTTGAAACTCTTGTATTTATGCAATGATCACAACAGAGCACTGATCTCCCCCTTTCAGTGTATTATGTACATGCATCACTATTCAGAATCAACACCATAAATAAAAGTGATGGACTGAAAATTCAATTGGTAAATTCTCAAAATGAAATATGTCAACACAAATATATGTGGTAAAAGAACAAAGATTACATAGATATCATGTTCAAGAAACATTTGCTTAATACTCAACAAAATACAGTTACATGAATGTTTCAATTGTCAGACATGATATCTCACACTTTCTGTACTTATTTTTTCGTCATTTTGTCAATGCCTTTCCCATATGCAAATCTTCAGGCTAGAAACATCGTAAGGACAGAGTTGAATAAAGCCCAGGAAGCAACATGGTTCACCCAGACTTGTTGTTCTGAGGCAGTTAACTGTGAATTAACAAAGAGTCGGGGTGAATCGTGTTGCTTCCAGGGTCCTATGTGACTGAGGCTTAAGGTTAAAATTCATTACTATAAAATTAAAGAATACTTAAAAAAACTACTACTGTAACTTTTTGGCCTATAAGTCACAATTCCTTTCATTTACCTGGATGTTTTAGAAAATTGATTTTAAATATAATACTGCTAGGTTTAGTCTTTCATCAGAGAGTATTTTATACTATACATTCCAATTTCTATGCTGGAACACCACAACGTAAACTCTAAAAGTGGATATAAAGATGCAACAAAAATTATCAAGCGGAACTGATTGCCCACCTCAGAGCTAATTTAGATCATAGATATTATGTGAAAAAAATAACAAAGAGAACAGTTTATGGCATAGGAAAGAAAGTGATTTTTCTTGTTGTTTCATTATACTTTTGAAAAATATTTTCATCAAGGAAAAAATCTGTTAAAAGGGTATACTCAATTCCATTATAAAACAACGTAACATGGAACATTTTGGAACAAATATACAGAACATACTATCTTGAATACTTTTAATATAATGCTAACAGAAACTCTAGCTCGGGATGGTTCACTTATCAATGTGTAGCTAGGTTGATACAAATTTTCAGTTTCCATTAAGAATCCACCATTGTCACACAGCCAGATTATAAATATACATTAACTTGCAAATAAATAAAAAAAAATCTAATGTGGCATGAAATGATCAAAGCTTGTTTTAATCTGTAATCAAAAGCATAAAGTATGTAATCATCAAGGGAAGTATATTGTTCTGACTTATTCAAACATATGCATGAATGTATACATTTTTAATTTAAAGGTTTTTTTTTTAAATCATTTAACATACTTCATTGAGATATCAATATCTAAGGAGGAATAATAATGTGCAAGTACCAGGGTAATTTATGACATGTATCAACTATGTAGTGGCACACAATACATGTCATTACTGCTCTACTTTATACACAAGGAAATATGTGTGCAATCATTTTCAGAGAACCAGTGCTCTGTTACCATGCAAACCATTTTTCAATGTGCCACAAACTTGTCTAGTTTCACACTACCCAGAGGAAATGAAGGTGTGAAAAGCCGATTGAGGAAGGGATGGTTCACTCATGCAAAAAAGGGGAGATGTTAAAGCTATAAACCGATTGAGGTAAGTTCAACATTATCAGAGTAAATATCATATTTCTTTACGATTATACCTAAAAAGAATTTTGTTTTCATGACAGACCTTATAAAACTTGGTGGTGCAACCATCACTCTTGCAACGAATAATTTGGTTTTATATTCAAATCCCAAAAGGCAATTATATAAATTTTGTGTGAAAAAACCACTTCAAGATTGACCACTACAACAATTAGCCTTTTTCGTATTTTCTTTCTTTCCACATAAAACATTTCAAACAAAAAACTTGTTTTTTCTGACCAGACCTGCATGGTCAAAACTTGTAGTAATACACAAATAACAATGTATTCCTGTTTCAATATTGACACAAATTGAATGTGTCTGGAAATGTAGCCATGTTCATGTCTTCCAAAGTGCAGCAGATATCAAGGCTTGCATGAATTAGCACTTCAACAAGTTGGCAATTCAAATATAGTTTAATAACATGTGAAATGAAGTCTACAATTGATTTCATCTCACAAACAACAACTCAACATATCGATCAAAAGTAATCTTGTTACGAACTAGATTCACTGTAAGAAGAACTAAGGCATGACTTTGTGACATGCTAAGAATTACATCCTATTTGTGCACGCTCGATACTACCACTTGATTTTGATCCCTTTTTAATTTTGTTCTCTCTTTTTTAATGGTAAGATGTTCTCATATATATATATATATATATATATATCCCAATTTCTTTATATACCTTCGCCCTTTCAAACGAGCCACAGAATACATTTATCACTTCAAATAATTGCATAAATCTTGTGTTTTGTATTTTGACCCTGAGATCTTGCTTGTTCCATTCAAATCAGATACATCCTATAGATATGTATTGCAGGACTTGTTTCCTGGATCTCTGTGCCTCAAACATTGTAAGGACCCAATGATTGTATAACACTTTAAAACATCACAATTATAAATAGGATCCATACTTTCGCGAGCCTAATATAAACATATTTTCAGACAACTCGTTTATACAATATAAAGTTAACAAAAAATATACCTCTTCCACACTCTTTCCATTATTGTCTGTGACTGTGTTACAAACTGTCATTATATAATAATTCTTTATGATCCGAGGGACCTATTTGTAGGTAAGAATTATTTCAATTATCTGTAGAATGTTTTCAGAATACACCCATATGAAGGAGGATTCTACAATAACATGTAGATGATAAAATAGCTGATGCTATGGGATAATCGGGTCGAACTTGCAGGATGAAGAAATGTCTTACTTAAAAAAAGATTTGCAAATCCACATCGGAAGGCTTGTTGACGTTCCTTGTAAACAGATTGGATAATTCGTGAACTAATCACAAACCGGTTAATTCTATTGTAAAGTTTTCCAAATTAATCAAACCAAACCCAATATTCAATTGGATGAATATTTCACTTTATGTCCTTCCAGAAAAGGTCAATTACTATTAAAGGAAAAAATATAAATTTCACCTTTGATTACTTATAATTTTAACATCTCCAAAACAAATTAAGTGAGAAGGATATGACATTCCCATAAAGAACTCCACCACTGAACTTAATCATTTTTTTCCTGGTTACCTTATAATTTTCAGCAAATAATTTTAAATATACAACTCCTTAAACTACAATATCATTCTTGAATACATATAAATGTGAGGAAGAAAATCCAAACATGTGATACACAGATATGAGCCGGTATAATCTTTCTGGTGGACTGTTGACCCACATGACTGACATCAAATACAATATCATACATGTATGCTTCTTCCATACTTCTTAGTGCAAAGCAAATATATTTCCACAAATTAATGAGTGCTATATAATATACTACATGTAGTAGAACATTAACTCATTCCATGTTTTCTTCGGGTCAATGAACACCCGTTGGCCTGTTTCCTTCGCACTTTTGCACAGATTCGCTTGTGTACAGTTCCCATACAAACATGTACACTCCTTAAATAATGCAACACACAGGGGGTATACGGGTGAACGCACAAAGAGTTCATTATGTGTTCCAAATAATTTTGAAAGATCGCCAGAAATCTGAGTACTGTAAAAGTGAAAATTTTAATGCGCACAAATTTTTACGGCAAATTTACCTAATTTTAGACTTTACAAAATAGCAGTTTGAGTTTTAGGCTTTGAAACATCATCGTACGCAAGTCACTGGGTGTTATAATGAGTAAACATTTTAGCAAAGTAATGGTTGCCAAATAAGAAAAAATTGAACCCTAGCAAAATTTTCAGCTTACATTAATCAAATTCTTGGTGAATTCCTAGATACTTGGGTCCATTCCTGTGGCCTGCCAACAGTATTGCTTATGGATACAAAGTTTTTAGGTGCATTGAAATGGGAGAATAACAACCAAAGTGTATTCTGTTTGCACTCTGAATGCATTCAAAATATTCCTACAGCATTATAACAGCCTTGATGCCCATTCTGATCAAATTTAATAGGAAACCAATTTCATAAATTCTGTACTGTGTTTGGTTCTAATTGATTCCTGCTCATTCCAAATATGCATGATGACAATTTAAGTACATTGGCTCCTATTGAAAAAAGCTTACTCTTATAAAAATACAGTTGAACCTCAATATAAAGAGTTCCATCGGACCAGCAACATTTCCTCTTTATATTAAAACCCTGTTTTATCAGGGCTAAAATACAATGAAAAGAATTAGAATGGACCATGAAAATCACTTTGTTAGAATGATAGCTTGCTATATCAATGCTCTTTATGACAAGGTTGGACTGTACCTAATGTTTGATCAGTCCAAGAGTTTACTGTTGACACAAATCATTCTGGTTTTTTTTTCCTTCTCACTCCCAAAAAGATGTATGAATATATGTACATGCATACTCTCTACACACGTGTCTACATTTGTAGAGCTGCTTATTGGAAAAATAGTCTATCATAATTGAAATACTCTACCTAAATTCTGAATTCTATAAAGTACACAAGGCACAAACAGCATGTTCCTTAATACTTAATACCCACAGGAACAGTGCAATAAGACATCTACATTAATCATCTATAAAATACCTGGATATAGAATATTCACACTATCTATTCAAATAAATTATGTAACAGTTCTATTAATATCATACAAACAGTTTGTTTACATATTCTTTTTTTGTCATATAAGCTTTATACATAATGTAAGCACACAAAAATAGATATCTTTCTGGTATATTCAAAGCTGTATAAGTTCATAAAAGAGCTGGTACTATTTTTCAGAGTGCCACAAGATTGATCTACTTGCTTGCATCCAATTAAAAATAATTAGTTCACTAATATTTGGCAAAATGGTGCAATATCGAACCTTTACAGGTCTCCTTACAAAGGGTCTAATCACCAAGAGAATTTTGTTCAAATATTACCTGCAAATTAAAAAAAAAACGTAACTTTGAATAATTTGTTCAAATATTACCTGCAAATTAAAAAAACGTAACTTTGAATGATTAAGTGATACTTGCAGTGGTCAATTATATACACATAATGCATTGTAAAACATGTTTTTGGTGAGTGGGCCCCTAATATTTTGGATGAATGACCCTGTTTAGTTTTAATACGTGGATATAGGGAGACAAATATTTTAATTCAAGGCACCATGATTTATCTCATTCCATTCTCATATCTATATGAAAATGAAATAATATTCCCTCATGTAAGCGTCATGCAAGAGATATGGCACATTGAGCAAGTTATTGTAGGTTTAAAGTTCTTTTGTATTTGCTCATTGAAATGAATTATGTGATGCTTCCTCATTTGATGTACAAATAAAAATATGTGTATTTTGATCAACATTACTCTTTTGGCAAACAGAATCTATGTATAATAGATGTTAACTTCAGTTTAATCCCTGCTGAATTTTATAGAGATTATGGTGAAGATTCACAATTTCGCTCCTGATCAGATGAACAGAAATTCTTAAATAAATAGGAAGAAATACTGATCAACTGAAGGACTACTAAATGAAGGTCGTTATCAAGCTATGATCTTTGAAGCATTGAAGTTATGCTTCAAAAAAATGATTAGAAAATGGTGTTAATTCACTAAATAAACCAAACCTCTTCATGCGTGAATAAGCATCTTTTAAAATAACAGATAAAGTACCAGTAATATGATACCATACTGGTACATGTATCAATCATATTATGTCAGAAATATGGTCAGGGATTTTGTACTTCTTGGCATGCTTGTATATCCTTGTGGCACTCTGTTTGATGCAGAACCTAATCCAGACATTAGTGTGCTGCCAGTCAATGGGGGTGGGAGAAAAACAGTGTTAAATGTGGAAATATCAGACATTCCTGTCATGAATCGAGAAAACATTTTTGTGCTAGGTTATTATTTGAGTTCCATGACTACATAAATTCTTCAGGCATCTGCAAAAAAATCTATGCCTGTCCCACATATGAAATTTGATACAAATTCTAAAAAATTCCTCTATATCAGCTATTCCATATCAAGTGTCTCACAAGGCTCACTGAAAAATTATCTGAGAAATTGTGTACTATGACATCACAGATGCTGGTAAAGTTACTGATTCAAGAAATCCTGTAATAGGCTCAAAGAAGAATTGTGTAGAAAAGATAGCATACTTTATAACACAGGCACTTTTTACCTGGGATTTCCTGGCCATAGACCTTCTTCATGACTGGTGTTTCTTTACATTTTGAAAAAAAAATCTTGAACAGATTGTTTAACATTCTACTATTCTTCCATTTTGGCACTCCTTGTTCCCGTTAATTCACTGAAAGCACACTAATGTCTGGGGTAAATTCCTTTTTAAAAACAATAAAAATCAAGGTTGTCATAAGAGGGATGACTTGCTACCCGTTGTCTCTGAGTCACTTGGTGTTCTTGACGGTTCAGGTTCCTTGACTGAGTTGTTCTCTACCAGGGCTAGAGGTGTTAGCCATTCCTTGGGAAGCATACGCTCCATGAATGGCAGACGAGCTCCTACAGCTGCTAGGCGGTTTACCCATGAAGGTATCTCCTTCCCACATAGTATCTATGCATCAAGTGGAATAAATAGAAAATGGGGCAAGAGAACAATATTACAAAATTTACAATCATTTTGTTGACAACACATATATTATCAGATACTTTTCTTGTGCATTTAATGATATGTATTCAGTGAACCTGATAGATTTATAGATAAATTTCCAAATGATAAAGTATGAAATTAATAAAAACTACATGGACACAAAATTTTTCCTTGATGAACATTCATATAATGATATGAATATATCAGCATATATTTTCATTCATCAATAATGGATGTTTGATAATTTACTAAGATTCTGGATAACAAAAAAAATTGGTGCCTCGAGTACCTATTTATTTTGGAAAAAAACAAACAAACAGCGGTACATTTGCTTTTTAATCTGAAGGCTAACTTTTTGATTTACGAAATAAGCTGAATTTTTCGTTGCGGTTTTATTTTCACAAATTTTGCGATAATGAGTTCGCTAAAAACTCCACTCATTAAAATGCCTACATAGACTTATGTACATTAATCTTACAAAATGTGAAAACATCATCTTACCATTTGTGAAATGCAGTAAATTGGCTAAAATGTATGCATGCTATTTTTTTTGCTTTGACAGTACATGTATCTAATAACAATATTCATGAGGAGTATTCAGAGGAGGTAATTGGGTGATTTTTATGTATGTTTCGTCCAATTAATCACACTCACTAAATGGTTCTTCACATAACACAGGAAGAAGATCATGTCCCGACATCATATAGGTGTGGAGATAATTAAAATTATGTGAAGTCGACCCAACTATGATCATGGCTGCATCTTGTAATCAAGACTGACCCTGAGCCTTTGTGTTGCCAGGCATCTCATTCTCAGAAGTGTTGAATCTCATTATAATTGAATGCTAGATGTATACAGCAGTTCAAAGCCAATATATCAACACTTCTACGTCTAGATTAGTTCAACATGTATTTGGTGTTGCTATGAACTGCTATATTTTCAATTTATTTTCTTTTAATAAAATTCATTTAATCATTCATTCGATATCAAAAGGGCTTGTACTATACAACTAAATTCTAAGACTGAAAAGGGGCCCAAGCTATATGGTGCCATGGAAATGACCCCTATCGGTTGGAAAAAATAGCAGAATTGAGGTAGATTCAACACATAGCTTTAAAAAACATCACTGAAAAATGTTTCATTCAATCAATGAATTCAGATTGATTATTGACACTCTTATTATTAGATTTTCCAATTAAAAAAAATATATATTTCATCAATCCTTGGCTTTCCTCAAAAATGTGGGTGATTTTGTACTTTATCTACAGTGTACATTCTGTCTCTCCATCTATGATTTTATTTCCACATATTTGAAGAAAGAGGAAAAATGGAAAACATGCAATTTAGAAGACAAGTTCAAACCAGGTTTCCCAAAGAATTCCATGACTATTTACTGGCTTTTCTATGACTTAGCTCTAGGGTGTTGTACAAAATTTTCAATTGATCGCAAGTTTCAGTTGATCTGAACGTGCCAATCAAAATCACTGTTTCATGCACGTCTTGTTAAATGCGCATACCATGCGCAAATGAAATTACGCATTACAATTTGTTGCAGTTGCAGTTGATTTGCAATTGATTTTGAACAATATCCCCACGACTTCCTTTCTTGCAAGGTTTCCAAAATCACATACAGTTTGTATGATGGCTTCCACCTTCCCTCACTACCATAAAGCATGAGAGTTGCAACACACAACAAACCAAAGTGCTAACATAGCCCAATTCTATGACTTTTACAAATTCCCTGACTCTTCCCTGACTTTCCATGACCCAAGATTTTTCCAGGGGCGGAATTCTGAAAACTGTGTTATCTTACGTGTTAACAAAATCGGTGTTAACTGTGATAACAAACGCTAATTACGCGCAATAAGCACTTCTTATTGGTGGGTGCGCAGAGATCTCTTTTAACCTCACGCAAGCACTGCATACATCGCGCAAAACTAGCCAATGGCGTGTCATGATTTTTACTTGTTATGACAACTAACATATTTATGCTCACTTACAAGATAACCCATTTTTCAGAATTCGGGCCCAGGATTTTCCATGAATGTGGGTATCCCGTGAAAGACAGTGTTGGATTCAACTTACTTGTACTAGTTCCTGTGTGAAGTGATTACAGTTCTTGTGTATTAGATGATAAGCTTCTCCTGGGTACTTCTTACCAAGGCAGTCAACTACTTTCACTACATCTTCTTCTGTTAGGTCTGTCTGGCCTAGCATTATTGTTTCTCTGTAAAGAATAAACATTAGAAAAGTATATGTATTGGTCTTTCCATGGGGTTGGGCCCATTTTGTGACATCCCAAACCCTTAATCCACAGATGCCTTTTTCAAACCAGGTACATATTGTAAAATAATGACATTACTCCAAAACTGTGTCCCACCCAGAAGCATTCCTTAAAGACCATAGCATATTGGAATTTGACACCTGACAATTTCTTGTACATGCAAAAGCAATATAAAGTCCATGTAACATTGAGGTAAATTATTGTATGCCTGTAGCTTCAAATCCAGAAAAGATTTCCAATTCAAATGTGTATTACTGAGAAAAAAAAGAGCAAGTTTATTAAATACACTGTAGATCAAAGCTTAAGAAGATCAACATTGATCTTCAGGGTGAAGTGACAAAGTGGATACCTATGTTACATGGACATCCCATGAAAAGTTGACCAAACCCCATGTAAATACCAATATATCAATCATACTATTAGGATAGGGACCAAGATGTTGTAGAAAATTTAAAGAAAGAAATACTTATTAGTAACCTTCATCTCAATTTATTCCTCAATACCTGGCGTTTGAAGCTGATCAATGTCTCAAAATAAAGTTTATGGAATAAGGATACAAACAAAAACAAGGAATTTCCTAATTTTTGTTTGATACTATTGGGTCCTTATGTCACTTGGAATTGACTTTAAATATGCAATTGTTGTGATGCAAAAGAAAAAATAAAAAGTGAACATTAAAAAAATGTCAATCAATTCACTATCATCATACTTGTACCATGTGAAAACAAGGCAGAGAACATATCCCTCACTTACTCTGAACTTGGATGATAAAACATTGATGTAGCAAATGCTCTATATCGATTTTCCAGTGAAAATTTAATTCTACATTTCCTCTTCACACTTGCGAAGGACACAAACCATTTCAAACATTTTTCACTTCGTATTTCTCTAAATCCATTAACATACATGTACATGTAGTAAACAGGACAGTAACATGACACTGTCATGTCTAGTTATCCATTAATAATCCTTCTCAATTATTTTAAAACAAACTAGTATGTTTCACTCGAATGATGTTACAAAATGACTTGTGAAACTTATAAAAATGGAAGACTTACTTAAAACTAAATTGTTCGCCTAAATCAGTGACATCTCTAGGTTCTATCTCAAATATACCCGTAAATGGAAAAGGATGTCCTCCATATGCATATTCTGTATTAAGAAAACAAAGAAACATAAAAGAAAAGCTCATTTAGATTGTAATTGATAAATTGAAAAACAGAAATTCATGTATTTAAAGAAAGTTGATAATGCACTTGCTTTACCTGAATTGCTAGAGTAATACAGTTTAACCTTGTTAACTAGAGCACTGATACAGTGTATATCAAATTCGTAAATAAAGTGATTTTCCTGGTTCCAATTCTTTGTATTCTATATTTACATAGTATTTTAATTATGATAACATGGTTTTGATAGGTTACTTTTCTGGTCGCGAATTTAACAACATTAAATATAATGCTGCATAAAGACTACCTTGACTGCAATAAAGATCACAACATGCATGAAAAAAACAACCAAAAGCTTCAAACCTCATAATTAAAAACAAAGATTTCTGGAAAAAAATATTCTCAGCTTCAAAGCACTTTCAAACTCACTATCTCAAAGACTCAAAATATCCTAAATTCAGCATACTTATTTCCTTTTAATACACTGAATAATCTTCCTACATTCCATTGAATGCAATATTTATTATAATTTTATCACAAAAATATTCAAAATTATGTCATCAAATCTTCTATGTATAAATCATTATTTCTGTTTTTATTATGTTTTTAATTTGTTTTGTACATTGCAATGATTTGTTGAAAAAAAGCATTGTATTGTTTTATATTGTTTTTGTACATGTATCATTCATATGGAGATGAAAAATAAAATTTGAATTGAATTGAATTGAATACATTGCATAAAATCCTACAACTTGGCAGCTCTGCATAAACATTGCTACATTCCTTGACATTAAAGTGGGCTGTTTTGGCATCACAGATCCGTAAAGGTCAAGAATTCATTTCAAGTTATTTTTTATGCTTTTTTAAATGCAATTTTTTTTTATCTGTAGAAGGGCAATTCCATAATTAGTAACGTTACATTTTTCACTCATTTTCATAACTAATAGCACTGTATTATCCCCATCTGCTGATTTAATGTTACCATCATGTTATAACATGTTCATCAGCATTAGGTCTATGGAACAGGAAAGAATAAACACAATTCAATGATGTTTTCAGTTGCAATGGTGAGTTTTAAAGTTGGTTAGTAACGTTACGAAAAAAGGACATGGATAAAAACATAAGAAGTATAGAAAAATAGTTTCCTAAACTGTTAGGTACCTCAAAGATTTTACCATATTCATTTTACTTCTGGTAAAACAACAGATATTTGAGCTAATATTTAGAACATCTTGACTATTTTTTTTCAAGTTACATCNCCGATCCGTGTTGTCGTCGCGTGTAACTTTGATTCCTCACTTCTTCAGCTTCCATTTTTCTAAAATTGTGGGAAACGCATACGTATGCGATTGCCGAGCTACGAGCTAACGAAATATAGCTTGCTAGCTCACTATTCCAGGTTAAAAATGCCGTAATTTTCTGTTCGCCAATCTTCGCAATGAAAATGGCTACAGCCAGGCCACGCCCTCTGAACGTCATGTCGCACCGCCTCTAATATTATTGCAAATTTACTTGAAAAAAATCACAGTACTTCATTATCCATCTGCTAATAAATTAGACACTTTAGAGCGTTAATAAGTGTGTAGGCCCTACATGTACATGCATTAAATGCAAGATCCATATGTACTGCTTCCATGTAAAAAGATTTATACACTCAATTTCCTGGAGATTGAAAATGCATCTGTATCTCGGGAAAAGCATTTTGTGTGCACACTCCTGTAACTGTACACAAACTGACAACTAATAACCAATTGGTCCTTGAGGAATACACAATTAAATGGAAAATAATTAATGATCAAGTTCCTCTGGCACCATTTGCACAAGGGAATTAACAAAAAGTAATTAAACGCTCCGCATCTCACATCGTTGACAGCTATCTGTCCCACAGAGACTTTACAGTGATCAGCTACATGTAGTTTGTGATTGCAAACCCTTTTCAATCCTTGTGGATTACTTTCATAGACTCTAACCCCAAGACTTTTAAAGTGGGATATGCTCCCAAGACCAGTACCAAATGAGAGACTTCTAATCAATGCACAAGTTTAAAACCAGAAAATGCAATTTAGCGTTGAACTTTTTGGTAATATAAAAACTCTTTGGTGCTCTGTTATGGGCTTCTTCTTTGGCTGGAGGTAATGTAAGAAAAATTCTAATGAACTCTTTTTATTTAGATCATTTTTTTTTGTCAGGAACAACCCAATAAAAGTGGGAGTAACTCAAACCGTAGTTCATACTCAAGCGGGAGATCTCTCGCCGAAAGCAAGAGAATTGTACGTATATCGCAGTCTCTGTGCTTATGATATATAATAAATCATATAAATCAAAGTCAAATCATTAGCTCAGGCTATGACAACACAGTCTGATGTGGAAGACATTTTGCTAAATTTTATCCTGCATGTATTGTAAATTGCACAATCACATTCCAACTTGCAGGCACAAATTTACCTTTCTGGCCAACAATACACTGCCACACCATGCGGAATACGCACTGAGAGAGACTCTTGCGCTATTGGTCAACGAGGGGCCAATGGCTGTTTTGAATTTTAAAAGCACGGTCTATTAATTCGAGGCCCGAAGAGAAGAATTATTATTGGAATAACTATAAATGCGCCTATCATGACCAATCTTTGTGCTTAATTGATTGGTGATAAGTTCTAACATTTAGTACTCTTCAACATAACACAACAATCTTGGAAAGTCAAATTTTAGGCTGCAAAAGAAGTATTCTACCTTTAAAGGGTATACATTTCCATTTTAACTGAAGAAATTGAACTCCATACTTTTGAAAGCTTAAGGATACCAGGTGGCAAGATGCCTGTTAGCCTAGCTGTTAGCCTGCTGTACTGTACCTTGAATGTCACGCCCCTAGGGACAGGGGAGCCAAGGGATTGGGGTATGCTACAATAAGCTTTATTATTCATACCCTCCTCATCCTCTAGGCTGGAATATACATGAGCATGATAGGGTTGAATTTCAAAACATGATTTATTGGACTTACAAACCTCAAGCTGTAAGGCAAGACATTAAATTTCAAACAGAAGGAGAAAGAAGCGAAAGGAGAAAGATGATCTACCAGTATACAAATGAACAATACATCAATGTCCTTGATTAGGGGATAAATGTGACTGTATGAGAAATTTGAGGGGAAAACAATTTGTTTAGTCAAGAAAACATTTTACAAGTGCGGTAAACTGTTGACGGTAATCTTTTTATTTTTTAAAGAGAGAAGAAAGAACAAATTATGTACATCAAGGTGTGTTCATGCAGTCAGGTAACAGTACATGTAGAAAAAACTTATTTTATATTGAAGATAAGTATAGTTTGTACAATAAAAAATGTCAATGATATTTTTTTAACTTTTGTGATCATTATATAACATACATGTACATGTATACTTGCTTCTGCTAATGGCAAGAAATTATCATTCAATATATTACACAATTCTCCTCTCATTTGAATGATATCTTCTAGCATTTAATGTTAAAAAAAAAAAATGGAGGAAAAGCTGCATGGTTACACATAATTTTAAATCATACCTCATTCGGAAAGCAAAGTCTAAATAGATCAACCTACAATGTAGGAGTGATTCAGTCATACCTGTGCTATAACTCAACATGAATTACAAATAAATGTAACATTTTATATTGCAAATTTGAATGTACAGACATGGAGGCTACTAAAGAATGGCAGCGAAAGATAGTGTTGCACAATATCACACTTTCTTTCACTTAATCTTTGTCGGTTTAAATGCCCATATCAAATAATTATTTTCAGTTGTTTGGGGATTTCCATGATTGTAACTGTGGCAATACAATACTTGCTCAACATTAAAGGTTATTTTAGGAAAAATAATGCCAGTTTGTATTGCATTTTACACAAAAAGTGCAGAAAAGAAATATCCCCGGTATATTTCAAACAGAGTTCTAAGGCACTGTATTGAATGTGCTATCAAATAAATTCCTTTACTAGCATTTCAATATTGAGATACGTATATTGCGATATTGGGCATCCCTAACCTGAAAGCATTTAGATAGAAAACTGACGTTTGTTTGGATACATTGCTCTGTAATAAATAGATCACTGAACCACATTATCAATCTTGTGACCTTAGACTGCCTAGTGCCTGAATAGATTCATAGATCTGGTAAACCTTCGTTCTCCCCAAATAATGTTTGCCCTTTTCTTTATGAGAGAGAGAGAATTATATAGCATCAACATACACTGTAGCTGTAGCTGATTTTCATAACAAGTATATGAAAATGCCATGGCAATTAAATGCAATGGCTAACATTGTCGAGAATAAAAAATAAAATCTACCTGATTCAACCTACATTTTGTATGTATCACTCATTACTCTAATCCCTTGGCCAAAACAGGAATTCAGTGATATTTACAAGTTCATTGGTCCTGTATATATTAAGATACATTACAAGCGATTTGACATAAAAATTATACCACAATGCACCATGCGCAGACGAACCTCTGCTGGGAGGGTCAGCCTGATTTGCTACCCCAAAGCCCCAAGCTTAATGAGAGCTCATCTATTTTCACTCTTTTTGGATATTAAATGTTTACTTTCTTCTGTCATACTTACAGATATTCTTAGTTTCAGAGATACCAAAAGGGGTTAATTCAAATCATTTTTGTGATGATTTGCCACTGCCAAAGAATTCCTTAAAAATTAGCACGAGCAAAAAACCCCAAAAAACATCCCAATCCTAAAAGAGAGAAGCTCAGGACTGCAATGTACTGTATGGTCCGATCATATAAAGGCCCGTGTAATAAAAAGGCACGCATCCAACATGTGCGTTGTGCTTATGGCTAAATACGCGCTAGTCAAACTCTGACTTGTCTATGCATGGAACTATAAGGAAGCTTTTGAGACTACAATTCCTTGCAGATGTATCTAAGAATCGGGCAAAAATCGTAAAAAGATTTTACAAATCATAATGATTTTCTGCTATTTCATATTAATCTATAGAATTTATGTGACATTGGTGAGTAAAAAAATACAGCGATCAAAGTTGATAAGTGTCCTTTATTTGCTCGACAAAGAGCAGTGCGTGCCTTTAAATGTGTTCCAAAAACTACGGTAGTTTGCAAGACGTCAGAAACTGTTCCTCGTTGATATTTGTGGTGCTTTTTTCTGCTCAATTCTAAATAATTTTTAATAATTTTTTGCTTATTTCTAAATAATCTTCAGAAAATTCTCCTTCGAGTGATACCAGATTTTGTGATTAAGTGATAGTTTTTATGGTTTTGTATTAGCTCAGAAATAAGGTGTGGGCCTTTATACCACTAATAATACCACTAATAATATTAAAATTACAGATCTAAAAAGCTTCAATCAAATATTTAACAGATATTAAACTATAAATGCACATAATTCATGAATTTCATATTTAGGTATTAAGAACTACATGTATATTACAACTTCTCATTGATCAATAGTTCATCTAAAATCGGTGTTCCAGTCCAAATCAAGCCTAGGAGACAAATAGCTTTGATTGGTTGGATGACTCTCCTCATCCGGAAAAAAAATGCATTATTCCTCCATCCATCTTTCTCAAATTAATATCCCCTGTCTGGCAGGCAAGCAATCAATTCTCTAGTTCTTTATAAGGATGGTGACCAAGCAAGCAGAGAGCATGCCATTAAATATTGATCAGGGCCAAGATTGGGTAAGCTGGGACTATCACAAAATTATTAACAGATCAGTGCAATGGATCGAAATTGCTTTAAAAATCACACAGCAGAGACAAGAACTGCTTTTCTTTCTGAGTTCAGATACTAACATGACCTTTGATTATCATACATGTAGATTGTAGTATAAAAACATGCACAAGTAATATGCCAAGATGAAAGCTGCAAAATGTGCTGCAAAATGTAGTGCAAGGAAATGAAATTGAGTCAGGTAAAGTACTTAAAGGGGAACTTCACCCAGCCATCGATGTGCTCTCAGTGGATGTAGAAAGATACAATGATCAAACTGTGAAAATTTGAGCGAAATCTATCAATCCATTCAAAGGTTATGAATTCTCAAAGCTTTGATTCACACCCCTTATATGCTCCTAAAATTGGCAACCTACATGTACCGGCACAAATGGCTGCCAACATTTTATGGAGAACTCTCCATTCACTTTGAAAACAGAATTTCATATTTTCTTTCTTTTGAAGAAAAGTAGACAAGCAATCAATAAGATTCATCCCAAAATGCATGCATAATCAATATGTTTATTTCATATTTGGAGAGAAAAGTATAATTTTGTCTACATCTACCTATTTTTTAAAAATTTTATTGTTGTTGATTTACTGGAGCAGCATTTTACATTCCTACACTCTACATGTACACGTTGGAATCATAATTGTCAACATTACTCACATGATGGCCTGACTGGAGCAAGCTTACATGTTCATTTAAACATATTTTTAAAGCTGTGAATCAATGTTTAGATTAAATTCCAATGTACGGCACGACTTCCTGTTCGATACACCTTTTGATTAAAACTGCCCGTAGTATCTAGAGTGGCCCACACTGCAATGTATTCAAAAGACCCTTGGGAATGACCTGAAAGCAATCTCCAATACAAATGAAAAATTCATCCAAGCAAGTAGTCTACAGTGAAGACAGTGTACAATACTTTCATTGGGTGTTTTTCCTACTGACTGGCCTCAGTGCCCTCCCCATGGTCTTGGGGAGTTACAGTATATGCCCCCTTTTTTCTTTTTCCTATTTGAGCCGAGGTACTTTATATAAAAATGTGCCATATTGAAAAATGACCTTGGCCTTAATCCAAGGCCTTTTTGGGGAGCAACTACATCATTTGTGTAGCATCCTTAATAAATATTAGCACAAGTTTCCCCGTATGTTTATCAATGAAAATGAAATGCACTATACGTATGCAGATAAAGTTGAACGTCCTTCCATACTATTCACAAGAGAAATTTCGGGCACAGGTGTAGGCCCTACATGTTCAAAAACTGTATTGAAGAAGTACTGGTTGAAAAACATTTGATCATTAGAAGGGGCAGAAGACATGCAAAAATATAACGTTTTGTCTGCTCATTTCCATTGTTGAAAAAAAAAAAAAAAATCTTGAGTGCTGATACCATATGTTATACCGCAGTTGGCCATATGGGCTGGCATAAACACCCGTGAAAATGATGGATTGTCTAAAGGTTGATACCCCTATTAAATGTGTCTAAAATTACATCGATTGTGCCCAAAACTGCCCTGTAAATCTAATTCATAGAATAAATACTCTTGACTTCAAAGTATGCAGAATCAAGATCAGATGAGGAATAATCAGGTTTATTGACAAATGCACATTTTGTATGATTATCAGGAACGTAATTGCATTTTGTATACTACATCATGTATCTCCATATCTTCAGCATGTACAGTATGACTAATAGCATGCAATCATTTTAATTGCTTTGATTCTTATCCAAATAGAAATAGAAACACAATGTAGGTCATGCAGTTTATACATAGACTTTGACACACATAAAGCAAATTGCTGAAACATGAAATGTTTATTCTAACCAAAACCCTGATACAGTATACATGCAGCAATAATAGCACATGTTGTTTTCCAACTTACCTTTGCCATACACTTGGATACCCGTATGATAGACACCTAATCCTAGTGTTGTTGTGTATTCATTTGTCCAATACTGCAATATGAAGAAGAAAAGGAATATGAATAAGAGTACAAATGTTTTACAAACACATTTCCAATTTAATAATTCAGAGTTTGTAGGGGAGAGTAATATAAAAGAAGAAAAAGAAAATACACAAAGACACAAAAAGGACTGTAAACATTTCTTTTAGTACTTTGTACAGGTACATGTACCTCTTTGACATACAAACATTAAAAAAAAACACATACTGTCTGGGTTGTTCCATGCTTGAAATGTCCAAATACATACCTACACTGTACTGTACAATGTGACAAAAATACATACTGCATTCAATGATTTCATGATGTCAAAATGAGACCACAGAGTCACACAGCTTTTGAATCCCTGTGGTTCAGATTTTAAAGTCATCAATCATTAAACATACTGGTACAATTGAATCGTGCCGCATGTGCATAAAATGCATATGTAGAACATGAAAATAAATTTGGTGAGAGTGACTTGTTCAATCCTTTCGATACATGTAATGAACATAAAAACATAAAAGTATGGTTTTCATTCAATTTTTACCCTTAACATTTTATGATTCGCATTTTAGAACTGTCCAGTGGAACCTTCTTTGCAAAATCAAAAGAAAAAATATTAAAATTCCATACTGGATTGAGAATAGAATTGCTGTTGTATAGAGCATATATTCAGAAAGATATTTTCATTTCAATATTGAATACTGAACATTCCATCTGCATGTTGTACAATGTGAAAAAGCTTAAAACCCCCAAAATGCGAACTCTTTGTTTGTAATTCAATGCAGATTTCAAAAGACAAAAGTGTGAACTCTATAGTCTAGATCATTCTGATCTTTACACAGTACTGTATTAGAATTTAAGAAAGTTCTTAGTTTCATGGAGGTAGTAAACAACAAATTCTAGTGAGTAACCTTAATAAAAAGAAAAACAAATATTGCTGTGAATATATGTGATTAGGGCTCAAATAGAAGTTAAAAATCAAAGTTCTGTCTGTAGCAATAAAAAGATTCAAAGAGATTCAAGTTATTCCACACAAGCTACAACACATCAATTCATTCTGCAAAACTAATGAATAAAGTGACATTCAAAATGCTTCTTTTCAATCCAGATTTAAGGATAACTATTGACAATGGATACCAAATGTATGATTGAGAAGGTACAATTGTAGTTTATGCATAATATGGAAAGCGTTCAATCCAATCATGCAGTGATTTTTAGCATGCAATCTCACATTCTTGGGCCATGTTCATTGCTCTACACAGTGTATTTTTGTAATGTTCTCTCCGGTGACTTACCATATCATAAACATTGAGTCTGACTTCTTCCCCTGATCCCTTCTCCCTCTTATCCTCACTGTCACTATCGCATGAAGACATTCTGTACAAGCCACAAAACTCTGCTGCAGTCATGTCCAAACACTCTATCATCCAATACAGCTGCTCAGCAGACAGCACTGAAGTGTGGCTTGCTATCTCTTTAACGGGTTGCTTTGCTGAGCACTGTCGTCCGGTGATGTTTTATGGACCAAATTTTTCCGCTTAATGAAATCTGGAGCATTTACGTGTACCCTGGTATTTACTGGGAATCCAAAGGATACCGAAGTCCTAAGTTTGGGTCAATTATGTTATCCACACACTGCATCTGGTAAAGAAAAATACAGTACAGTTTATGTAAGAAATAATTCTGTTCATCTTCATTCACACTTCATTGTAAAGTTTTCAAAAGCCTCCGGCACCATCTTACGGTGGTGGAGGCATAAAAAGATGGGATATGCAAAGTGATACGGTTAATAAATGATACTATCAATTTTATCCTTCCATATCGGTGTGTGCGCATGCAAATATTTTGTATGGTATGGTGCTGGAATTTGTACACATCAATTTCTATTGACGGAGCAATCGCATCGGTCAACACAGGAAAATGGCGAGAATTGTCAACAGACTGTGTGATATCAACCTGCTCTGGTTAACACTAGATTTATTGTAAATTTGCCTCCATCAACATGAAGGGTATCTCAGCCCCCCCCCCCCAAAAAAAAAATAATAATTTTCTAGTACATGTAGATAGCATACACAAAATCAACTACATGCCATAACCTTAAAAACATGTTTAGTTTTTAAGATGTTGAAAGTTTCTCATAATAGATCAAACGACAACTGGTACGAAGAATAGTACTTACATGTATATAGGGACATGCACACAAAGAAAGAATAAGCATTAACGGTTACTATGGGCCCAAAATAACTTGCTTTGATTAAAAGCACAAAAATTAGATGAACATATAAAAAAAAAGTTTGAGCAAAATCGGACAATGAATAGAGAGGTTCCAACATTTTTAAAGATATTTAAAAACAATTCAAACAGTTATTGGCAACTTTGGATCACATGACATGAAATGGTGATGACGTACATTCGTCACTTCTCTACAATTGGCTTATCATATATATCATGGCTTTTTTAATACCATGTATCTATTAAGAGCAAATAACTATTTGTTGATTAATTAAATTTAATAAATATTCATCAATTGTGATCGAGGAATAAGCCTTGTTTGAAAGATGAAATGATAAATTATTGAACAAATATGAACTTAATAAAAAACAATCAATAATAATATGGTTTATTCATATAACAAATTGCTCTAATTAAGATAATGTAAATATTTTCAACACTACTTCAATGGCGTATCTAGTTCTAACGAATTCAAGTACGCTATTAATTGATTGCATAAATATCAAAATTAATATTTCAATTATTATTTTCTTTTATATCATATTGTTTTTGTACAATTCATTATGTTTGTCATTATTTTTCAAATCCTATTTTCTTAGTTTGGTATTATTTTTTGTCATTGTAAATCCAAAGTCGGTCTATAATTCTCTGAATCACAAAAGCTGCAATGCTGGATGACGATTGCTAAGTGGTAAAAAAAACCTCTACAAATCAACCCTTTGCCCCGAGTCGGATGTTTACGACGGAGGTCAGTGACTCAGTGGTCTTCATTGTCATTCAAATGGAGCTGTAACCAACCTGTCTGCTTGGTAAGAGGGAAAGCAGACAAAATATCACTTTTCTACAGAACGTATAAGTACATAACACTGTCTTTTATATGGGAAAGGGTGGGCTGGAACCTAACGGAAGTCTCAAGCCCTGTGAGATTGGGATTGGTGATTTGAAAAGTGTAATTTGGGGGGCTTTTCAAATCACCTTTGCCTCTGCTACACAGGCGAGATGGTATCCACTCCATAGCTCTCTGGAGTAGTGACAGTGTCAAAAAATTTAAAAATCTATTCCAGAGAGCTATCCGTAGCTACCCCGCTTCTGTCTCCGATCTTTTGTTCAAAATGTCCCTGCCGACCGTTTACATCCCAGATTTTGTGACGTGAGCGTGTGTTTTTTTTTTGGGGGGGGGTATTGCCTTCATTTTAGTTGTATTTTAGTTGTCGGAGGACTCCTCGCCCAAAATGTCTATCTTTAGAGCAAATTACTATTTGTTAATGAATTTAAAGTTAATATATATTCTAAAATTATGATCAAAGAATGAATGGGTTCAAAATATGTCTTAAAATATAAAAATTGAAATGATAAATTATTGAATAAATATTATTTTGAAAGTGCAATAGATATTGAAAAGAATATTACCATCATAAAATGCACCTTGATTTACTTCACTATNGAGATCCACGGGGCCCGAGAGGGTCTGACAAACATGGTCTTCATCACAAATTTTGTACCCTCTGGGGGCTGAGCAGCCAGCAGGACTAAGAAGCAAAAGCAAATTAAAGAAAAAAAATGGTCATCACCTCCTATTTGGCACCCCTCTTAGCAAATTCTGTGCTGAGTAAGGCATGCAAGGAAATACAACAACAAAAAAAGGATTGCTGCCCCTTCTGCGATTTAGGCGCCTTTTTATTCCTTCCAATTTAGCACCCTCCTATTCCTGAAAGCACAACCCCTACCGTACCCCTTGAATTCTGCAGACTTCACTTCTGTTATTTTCCCCTTCAACGCAGTCCCCTTTGCAGGTATCATTTCATCTTTGGATTATTTCACACATAGGCTACACGTGAAACAAAGACAGAGTCGATATTATAACAAATGAACTAACTTAGCACGACTTCAAAATTTAAATACATTTAGTGCTACCCATTTCGTCATGACTAACCCAGGGACGTTTGGACGCGGGGACGTTTTGGCTGGTAACGTCAATGCGAGAGGCTATCTGTCGCTGTCGCTAGTTCAATTATAATTTATATCCAACTTTCGAGCCACGATTCATGAATATTAACGTTTTAAATCTGATATTTCACATTTTACGTTAGTCAGTAGGGCACGTAAGATAAACATACAATGTAAATATAAATGTAAATGTCAGTTTGATAAAAGAGAATGATAATATAAAGTGTAAAACGTCAAATGAAGCACGAGTAGGAATGGCATCGAGTTAATCTGTCGCCAGCATCAGCAATGACGTCGATGAAACAGGCGCCAGTGAATGGAGAGGAGACAGATTAGTCATTAGAACTTAGAAGATAATGCCTAAGTAATATTGTGACCCAATCATACATATGGAACCCTTAAGTTCAAGACTCACCACATTTTATTAACACCCTGCAAAGTGCAAGGGCAGCTGGCATTGATTGGCAGCAGCAATATAGCAGCAGCGACTTCGCATGAGCGGTCACAGCAAAATAGCAGCGCCCGAACTTGTGGGAGAAATACTGGGAAGGTCTGCTGAAAACAAGTGGAGACTAGGAGTCGGACAGGCTCAAGTCATAATTACAAATTGAAAAGGCAATAATTCGCAAATGATCATGCAATTAAAACAGTAAGCAAACATAGTAAGCAATTTCTAAGATCGCCTAAGATCATTATAATCTCGGTGAAGAATAAATTATACGTACGACAATCCATATTATGTAGAAAAAGATATTATGAAGAAGTTTCGCTCAGGTATTCTCATCATATCGTCATCAAAACAAATGCCAATCCGATTTGTGAAAATGTAATAGAGGGCGCCAGACCTACTCTCTTTGCAAATCATAATTGAGTGTGTGTTTGTGTGTTTTTCTTGGATACCGACCTCTTTTTCCCTCTTATTTTTTTTTCTCTCAAAGAGTATTTTATATGGAACATTTTTCAGAAAGATAGTCAAGAGTAATTATTTTGTTTGATGCTAATATCTGAAGTGTGAAAAATGTTTGTATAATTATTTTCTCTGATACACCGTTGCATTTATATTTGACTTAAAATAGTTTTGTTTCAAATATTAGACTATAGTGTTATACCTTTATTACTTGAGCTGTATCTATAATTTGTATTGTGAAAAGGAAGGAAATAAAAGTTACAAAAAAATTATTGAGAGAATGGTATCAGCTATCGTTTTCTTGCTCTAAGACGCCTTAACTTCTTTTGCCATCCTCTTAGCATAGACGTATATCCACGTTTGCGTCTATGTTGCGAGGTTTGCAAAAAAAAAGTGAAGATTTCATATAGCAAAAAATATATCATTTCGTGCAATTGGCCTTATGGCTAGGGCGTGGCTGTGCGGGATGGGGTGCGGATCACGGCCACTTTTTGCAAAAATAGACAAAACATTTTGTTTTTATGCAATTAAAATGAAAGAGGTCTTGAATATTGCTGAAATATTGAGATTTTTCAAAAAAAAAAAGCTTGTCAGCAACGGAATGTAATATATTGTATACGTTGCATTCCGTCGCCGAGCATCTCGGCCCACTGGTTTTGTCAAGACGCCCCCTGTATCTGCTTTTTCTAGAGGTTATCATTTTGTCTTTCTTTTTTTTTTCAACTTTCTTTCATTATTATGCCATGAATATATAATTTATGAGAACTACAGAGTGTATGAAAAAGTTTACATTTTCAAAATGTCAGTTAAAACTTTATTTCAAGCTTTGACTTAAACCAAATAAATTTGGATTTTAGCACGTTAAGGCGTTCATCATTTAAGAGCGAATATTTACGCCAGAATGTATTTATAGCTATATAATTACTCCATGATCATATCTGTCGACAAAAATATACATAATAAATGTTCATTCATGCTGAGTGTATATCAACTCATTATTATCGAAGATGTCCACATTGCCTTGCGCTAAAACGGAATAATAATACTCCCTTTCTGAGATATTGCTCTTGGTCACTGATTAATGGTGGTTTTGTGCTATTTTGCCAGAATCTTTATTGATCTTATTCATGTATACGTTGAGCATAGTAGATTTACCAATAACTATAAAAGCATTATCTTATAATTTTCTTCTTACTAACTAACTAACTTTGGACTTTATATCGTCATGTTCGCTTATTTGCTCATTTCAAGGTATTTTTTTCAGTTACCCTGGACATAAACAGACAGCACTTAGCAATGTGTGAATCACACATTTTTTTGGTAGGACTTGGTAAATGAGACTATTCAAACAAAATAATGTTGAACTGAATTTTTGATAAACTTTTTAAAAATGTATTTTTTTTACACCTCGAATAACTGAGGAGATATTCTTTTTTTTTAACCAAAAGCATGAAAAGCGTGAAATTGAATTTGATAGTGTAGATTCACGATTCAGCACGACTCTCTCGGCCTGCGAACAAATAGTCGTGTAGAAATGTTTAAAGGGGAACCAACCCCTGATATTACCATGCTCTCATTGAACGAACAACAGTCAGATGAACATACTGTGAAAATTTGAACAAAATCTGACAACCCATTCAAAAGTTATGAATTTTCAAAGTCACAGAGTTATGATGATCCCTACCGCCGCCGTTGGGGATCCGTGCGATCGGCAAATTCGACGGAATCTGTGACGTCATGTCAGATTCACTCTGTATACCCGAGTAACCCGGGTGTCAGGCGTCTGCAAACTCCATTTTCCAGTAAAATTCGAGCAAGCATAATGGCTGTGAACAAAAAGTAACTTGCTTCAAGAGCCCCTCCTGACAAGAAGCTCCACGGGAATTATTATAGATATATTTAATTTTCACATTGAATAACTTTTTAATTTGGCATAAAGCAAAGTTCATAGGTATGCTATTTTTCTTTCTTCTTTAGATTAATTTGAATGGCTAATTATAGCTCAAAGTGATATGATATTGTATGACCCACAATTTACTTAAAGGGGAACTTCACCGAGACATTGATGTGCGCTCAGTGGACGACAAAAATACAATGGTCAACCTGTGAAAACACATAATCTTACAATTTCTTCTTTTTCTAGAA
>BQKZ01001455.1:3675-35864 GCA_036244855.1 Temnopleurus reevesii
TCACATTTTCCTCCTCCGGTTTTTTGCTAGGTCCGGGTTTCTTTTTTCGCTCCAGTTTTTCTTAAAATCGTTCATACCTTTACGTTTTTAGCCTGCGACAGCCCAGCGTTTTGGAAAATAAAACGCTCCCTGAACAAACAGTATACGGTGGACTTACGTTGCATGGGCGTGCGCTCCTTTGGCGCAAGCCGAACGTCAGTCCACCGCCTGAATTGTGTATACTGTAGGCTCACGGAGCGGTTTTAATTTTTAAGAACGCTAGGCCAACGCAGGCTAAAACGCAAATGTGTGAGTCGTTCTATACGAACGAGTTGGGGAAACACCATCTTGGATCCGCCGCCTCTGCCCACTTATCATTTCTATTTCCTTTCTGATTCTCACTATATGCCTGTCTCCTTTCTCTCTTAATTCTTGGATTACTTTTTGTTTTTGTTTGCTTTTATCTCATTCTCATGCTAATGTAATTAGGAATTAACGGATCACTTTTACATCTATATGGAAATTATAAACTCCTCTTTTTGAAAATATTTCAAATGATTTGCCCATTTCATAACAGTTCGACAAGCTATTATGATGAAATGGATCAGTTTGATTTGATCGAAATTATGTTGCGATTTTTTTACTATGAATTTCATTACAAACCTTTGAAAACATCTGTTGTCTTTTTTAACAACTCGAATACATAAAACTCACAAAATAAAGTTCAGACATTTTATTTCAGAAAATAAGTTTTCCAATTCACTGTGGAGCAAATGTAACAAATCATATTTTACATCTTACATGTCTTATGTCACACTGTCATTTTGATAAACAGATAAAACCGTACAAACATAAAATACACATAATTTGCTATATACTTAAAAGCTCGTAATTCTAACAACGTCTAAAGCTTCAATATTCCAAATGCCCGTTTATTCACAGGCACACTCCCCGAAAACGTTCAATATCCCGAAGAATTATCTGTCCGAAGGTGGACTTTATAATTCTCAGTTCATGCATTCTGAAGAGGTGTGATTTGTTCGGCATTTTACGTCAAACGAATTCAGTTTTGAAATGACGTACCTTCGGAAAGTGACACAAAAATTTGGAATAACAAACCCTTTTGTTATTTCAAAGTAGCGACCAGCATTTGTATATGGCAACGTCACATGTTTCAACTTCACAAATATTAGGAATAGCGGACCCCACAAATACAAGAAGTCGATACACTATATACACATCATTATTGTCATGGTCGCAGAGTCGATATATAGTTGCTGGAGAATTGCAGACCAAATTAGTAGTATTACGATATGCATATTAATGAGGTCGGAAGCGTGCCATAATGTCCTTCCGTCACCGTCCTCATTAATATTCATATATTAATACTGATTAAGAGATTCAACAACAAAAAATCAGTGGATATTGAAAAACTCTATTCTAGCCTTCTTTTCCAAGGTTTGAAATATTTTCCATCACTCGTTTTCTTGCAGTTCTTGCTTGAACTTTAGATTTTTTGTCTGAAAGTCCTTTCGTTACCCAAATTGCCCAAATACAAATACATGATTAAGTGAATCGGCTGGATATTCCAATTCAGCAGTGCCAGGCACAACACTGATGGTCTTCCATAGGATCCAGATGAAACATAAAGAAGAAGCAGCACTATCTTATTCGTGCTCACGCTCAATGTGGGTCTCGGCATCATAAAATACCCTGACCTGTTATAGAGCCCAGTGCCCCAAAAGTAGTCTTATTTTTGTTTATAAGGTACAATTATGCCCGGGATATTTTGCACAGCGATAAACGTGTCGGGGTAAATGTCCGGGTATAGTAGTTGGGTACCTGTTGTATGAATTCATAGTCCGTTGTGTTTTTTTTTTCCTTCATATTGGCATATCTTGGAGTCAATATTAGCGCGAGAATGTCATGTCGGGGATTTTTCTTCATCGCCCGTGAATTTTCGAGGTTGCGCCCTCTTTCGGTCAGGGAGCAATATAAAGAAAGGTGATAGGTAGGATATAACACTCTAAATCGTAGCTTGACGGCAGTCCGGGAAGTGATTTAATCTGGACCTAGATGTCTGAAGTATTTCTTGTGGGACTGGGTTCACTATAAGAGGAAATTAATCAAAAGCGAGAACAATTATGATGTTCACGGGATGAATACACATGCAGCTTGTCGTAACTAGTTAATCGGCCATAAATCTTAACTGTATTCTAGTCAGAAGTCGCTGGCTTTTAGTCAAAAGCAGGCAAGAAAGTATCAACTAGCTTGTCTTAGGGTAATATCCTGGAGAAGTCTGGGATTATATGGTTTCCTGTAGAGTTGTCTCCGGGAATAGTCATCCGGGAGTCACCGTCAGGGGGAGTTGTTTTATTTGGAGCTGTCATCTGGGGGAGTAGTCTTAGGGGACTCACCCTCAGGGGAGTTGTTTTCTGTGGAGTTGTCTCTGGGAGAAGTCCTCGGGGATTCACCCTCAGGGGAGTTGTTTTTTGTGGAGTTGTCTTCCGGGGTAGTAGCCCTCGGGGATTCACCCTCAGGGGAATTGTTTTGTGCAAAGTTTTCTTCCGGGGGTAGTAGTCCTCGTGGAATAACCCTCAGGGGAGTTGTTTTTTGTGGAGTTGTCTTCCGGGGGTAGTAGTCCTCGGGGAAACACCCTCGGGGAGTTGTTTTATGTAAAGTTGTCTTCCGGGGGAGTAGTCCTCAGGGAATCTACCCCAGGGGAGTTGTTTTATGTGAAGTTGTCTTCCGGGGGAGAAGTCCTCGGGGAATCACCCTCAGGGGAGTTGTTTATGTGAAGTTGTCTTCCGGGGAGTAGTCCTCGGGGAATCACACTCAGGGTCTGTGGAGTTGTCGTCCAGGGAGTTCTCCCTGGGAATCATCCACATGAGAGTTGATTTATGTGGAGTTGTCTTCCGGGGAGTAGTCCTCGGGGAATCACCCTCATGGGAGTTGTTTTATGTGGAGTTGTCTTATAAGTAAGTATAGTCCTCGGGGAATTATTCTGAGGGAGTTGTCCTCTTTGTGGTTTGTCCAGCGTGATATAGTCACAAAGGAAGTAAAGGGAGCTGCCCTGTCACGGCCTAAGCATTGAACGTCATGGGACATTGTCCGAGGATCAAAAATAAAAGTTGTGTGGTAAATATCAAGGTCTTGCTTGTTCCATTGGATGGGTAAATGGCTGACGGGTATTCACTTGATGATCCTACGGTTGTGTGTGTTAGGTGGAAACGCTCCGGAATAAATCCTCCGTGTTTTCACGAAGTGACGGGAGCCAGGGGGTATTTTTTTTTACACAAAATGAGTTACAAATCCATTGAAACGTGTCCTTTTATAAAATTAACACGTTGTTCGATAGGATTGAAATGGTGCTATGTCGGGATTTATTTGTCCTTATGTAACAATTCCCTTTGGCTTCCGTCACTTCGTAAAAATACGAACGAAATGTCCTCTCTGAGGCGGTATGCCGATGAAACGCTTCATGTCGAGATATCCAATACGTTTGGGTTTTTTCTGGGCTCACCTGCTAATGTTTGTGATAATGTGTAAATATCGTATGCTCTCTTTATAACGTGCAGCCTATTATTTGTCTTTACCATTGTAACAACAAATTCACACATTTGAAAAAAATATTATTGATAGTCTGTGCGACCAGATGATGTTCTTTTTTAACTTGCACTTAACAGATGCGATGCGCAGTCATTAAAAACCAGTGCATTTTTCTGTTGATAAGGTTACAAACTTCTCTGATTTTTAGGGGGAAATTCAATTTTTTTTTGTCAATATAACACACATTATAATATGATACTGCCCTTCCATCAAATAGGTTGGCTATCAATTGATTTACAATTATGATTGATTACAACTTTTTGAGGGCATAGCCCTTTACGCTATTGATAGTTTTATTGATTAAGTATTCATCTACGAGCTAAAAACAAATAGATGAATGTAAAACCATAACAATAATAACCTGAAACTGTCCAATGTACATATATGCAGATATATTACACACTCTAAAAACAACCTAATCACTTTTTTTTATTAGATCGTCTTAGGACATTACTATGAATAAAAACTAATCATTCTGAAATGGATTTATAATCATGTGACTTGTATTAATCTTTTTAATTGAATCTAATCATTTTGATTAGATTTCCAGGTGTCCCCGTTTGTATTGTTTTCTTAATCAAATTTGATTAGTTTGTTTTTAGAGTGCAGGAATTGGCGTTAGACTTCTACCTACCAATTTTGGATCCAATGCCTGCATTGAAAAGGTGTTTAGGGGCCATATCAGAGAGGATAATAATAGCCGGCTATTATTTTGAAACAACATGGCCCTTAAATCCTTTCATAATCAATGTCACTGAATCCGTGCCTATATACAATACATAATTAAATCACAGAGAAGTGCGTCACATTCAAATCTAAGTTAATTTCTAAATCTACAATCACTACTTTCTATACAGTTGTCAACATGACAATATTTGAAGTGCTACTTATTTGCAGAATGCCTTTTGAGATATCAAAACAAAATCTAGATCATTAGGTTTTCATCGGCTATTAAAACAGAGCATAATGCTCTGTTAAATTGAAAAATAAGTTTCGCGCCCTGCTGCAACTCCATAACTACGCGAGCCGAATCGGTTGATATCGATATTCGCCGCCGTAGATATGACGTCACGCGTGGCCGCGGATAATCTTGTTCAAAAACGGTAAGTAAGAAAGTAATGTATTTAAATGATAACTGAACAGGGAATCTTTTGCAAATTGGCAGATTCTGGTCACGTACGTCATTCACTTCTGGACTAAAACCTTATTGTAACTAATTGTTTTCAAGAATCAGTTTTAACCCATTAAAGCATATTCTCTGAAATCAGCCAAGAGCTTCTAACAATAAATGCACCTGCATTCATGCACATGTATTTATAAGGGGGGACGGTTAAGGGGTCGAAAAAGTGGGATTTTACAACAATGCAGAGAATTGCATGACAAACGGCACATCGCGTGACCAAAAGTTGCCGATTTGCATGAAATGAGAGTGGCCTCGATCAGGAAGAAGTGACGTGTCTCTACGACGGCGAATCCATGGGTCTGTGCAGGTACCAACGGGTCATATGAGGTCTCAGACCTGGCAAGTGATTTAGGTAAAGCATGCGCGCACCGTGGGGCGGGGGCTTTGCACTTTGGGGGCGTCAGCTAGGGGGCGCAAAATTTGACGGCAAAAGTTTCCCCCAAATTGATGAAAAGGGGGCGCCAAATCGTTGAAAGGGGAGCGCCAAATTGGTGATAGGGCCGCCATTTTTTTTTTTGCTTGTCAGCTTATAGCGGGGAGGGGGGCGCCAAATTTGTGCTCAGTCCCCGGGTATCAAAATCCTGGGTGCGCGCATGTATAATAGCACCTATTCTTAAACATGACTGACAAACGTTATCTAGATATAAATAAATACATGTACTTTGAAATACTTTAATGGGAGAATTTTAAACCAAATACCGTGTGTTATCACTGCAAAATGAAAAAACGACCAGTAAGAATTTCCATGGATAGCTTTGGTACACAAAAGGCTGCCCAGGGATAATATTACACTTCGGTCCTTCTTCCACTAACGTATTTAAATATCATAACAATTTTGTTTGTTGGTTGGTTGGTTTGATATAGGTCAACTAAAATAATTAAAATCCCAAATTTAGAAAGTCAGACATCGTTATCGCGCCTGCTTCATAAAGCAGGTCAGTCTCTCTGGAGGGGGATTTTTTTGTTGATGCCATGGTATCGGCCGCCCAATCCTGTTGAAGCCCATATACCATTGCTGACCGTTACCTGCGGCCACGTGATAGGTTACCATGGCAATGTCATCGATCATTTCGAGAAGAGGTAAGGTAAAGTGTGGAGGCCGTTCCAGCCAGACAGAGTTCCAGTGGGTACAATTGTGATCACTCTGGGATTCCTATGAAAGAGATACAGAAAAAACAAGAGTGGGTTTTCAAAATTGGTGGATGGAGACTTTTGGATGGTAGAAAACGAGTGCGCAACTGACGTGCGCATCATTTATTGCGCGTATCAGATGCGCATTTGTTTTCTACCGTCCACAGGCCTTCGTCCATTAATTTTGAAAATCCGCTAAAACGTGTCAGGACTGTTCCCCGGGACAATTCCATTCGAAACAAAACACCGTAGGACAATATCCCATTGGGGACGATCAATCCGAGAACAACTGCCTCTGGAGGAGACCTCTCCCGAGGACTACCCGCTGAAGAAATTGCAATATGGAGGTTTCGATTCCATTCGTCACAGTCACAGTCACAATAGACCGGAAGTAGTGCGTCATAGTTTTACGCGTCGTCTTATTGTTACGCGCGCAAATACGTGTAACAATAAGCGGACGCGAAAAACTAAGATGTACTACTTCCGGTCGACGTGCCCTTCGTCACAGTTGACTGAAATCGAAAACACCGTGATATCCCCGGAACAAGACTCCGTCGGGTATCACTCAACCTAACGTTCGGTGGATTTTATCCATTGGCGGCGGTGTCCTTTGTAGGAACTGTCGTCGGAGGAATTGGCCTCAGGGGCAGTTGCTCGTCGGGGTAGATGTCCTCAGGGAAGAAGTCTGGCAGGAGATTTGTCCACCAGGGTAGTTATCAGATTTGATAAGGTCATTCGTGGTAAGTGAAGCTTTTTTGTCAATCGTCTACTTACTTATGGCAAATTATGGATCCGCCCCTCTCAAAGATAGCAGATTCAGAATCGCACCCCAGCAAGTTTGTTTGGTTGTGCCTTAATTTATGAAGTCTAAAGTTCCAATTTGTATAATGTTATCATTTTATTGGCAATGAATCTAGTTCTCGTGATGTATTAACACGAAAAAATGACACAATAATAATAAAAAAAAAAGAACGATGGTTTAAGATCAGATGTATATGCAGAGATGAATTTTATTTCACATCGCAAGAGTAAAAAATTGTATTTTTGGACTGATACATACTTTGGGGTTTTGCGATAATTTTAATTTTTTGGGGGGTTCAACATTTTTTTTTAATTGGCACCTTGCTTCCGCCCATCTATTCTAAATTGACACCACATAAATATATACACAAATATATTGAGAAATGATAAGGCAAGCCGAGTTACCACTTTTACCGGCATGAAAATTGTAGTATTCGTGAGTTTTTGTTGAACATATTTTATTGCTGAAAGAGTGTAACAAATTAACATTTACAAGTTAATGCAGATTTCTGGCTCAATGGTCAATATCCGATTGCTCGCTTTTACGCGGTAAAAACAAAAATTATGTAAAGGGCGACACGTTTTGCTAAATATCAAACACTCGAAAATAAGTGTATGATCTTAATATCTCCACGCTGAACTGTGACTTCTTCTAAAATATTTGGTGATCCTGGTGATTTCAAAAACTTTTCTCGATGCCGGTTTCCTGAGCGAGGAGGCGGTAAAAGACGAGCAAAAATTCGACATAGAGAGGGATAACTTCTTCGTGACCATCGGTACATTTCACCAGGAGCTCTGTGAGTTGTGGCGATACACGTCACAACTTCCGAAAAGTGCCGATGCTCCCGGCGAAGCAAGTTCGAAGCCATTGATCATCGATTCGGACGATCTTTTGACGAAACCTCACGACGTGCTGCCGAAGTTTTGCCGAGCAGTAGGTTTGCCTTACGACCAGTCACTTCTTCATTGGAGTAGTTCGATGGATACAGTTCGTCAGTGGAACATGGCTGGGAAGGATATTTTACGACATAATGAGTATTTCTACCAGACAGCGATGAAGAGTTCGTATTTCATGCCTCCGAAAAAGGAAGCCCAAACTCTGAAGGTATCTCCCGATATCGAACGTCTTGCAAAGAAAGCTAAACCATATTATGACGAAATGTACCAGCACAGATTGTGACAATAGTTAGAGAAAGTAGGAGATGAAGGGAGAGAAAGTCTTCTGTGAATGGTTATCAAGTTTTTTTATAGCTAAATAAAACCTTGGTGTTTATCGCCAAGATCTGCCCAGCTTTCATGTAATTTGAACACAATTTGCGAAGTAGATAGAACAGACTGTTTCCTAAAATTCCACACCTGAAAACAAAAGTGACACTTGGTAACTGCGCCTTTAGCTGCGCTGCTCCAAATCTCTGGAATAAATTACTAATGTTGTTTTTAAAAGCTTTTTGAAAACTCATTTATTTTTGAAGCTTTTCAATAATATCTTGTACCTAAATAATATGCATTTTTTAGTAACAATATCCACAGACCCTAACATCACAGGGCAGTAGAGGATATCCATATAGTGACTGCGCTATATACAGAATGAGTACAAAAAATGTTCCCCAACTTTGATGCCGTCCTCTTCGAAACATAAAATTATAATTCCGAATTTGATGGTCTATGCTGATAGAGTATTCTCTAAAGAATATTTTGGTACCACTTTTATTGGTATTTTTTGCACGCATGACCGCACACGAGACAACTTTGCTAAAGGTATAAAATCTTACTTGCGCCAAGTGGCTGAGTGAAGATGAAAACAATGAAAATAACTTGTGTCCCTTGGACAGACAGAAGCACGTTCAAACACACACGTACATGCACACACACAAAAATACATGCAGCAAATCACCGAATACACACCTACACAGAGACATAAACCACACACACACACACACAGGTGCAAAAATGTAAGTGTATTCAGTTTTCTTTCGTAACCAGAGAAAGTCTCACAAAACCCGCTGAGCATAGACACACAAACACACACAAAAACACACACACACACAAACATACCCCCAAACCACCCACGCAAATACGCAAACACGCACACACCCATACTTGTAAAACAGTACACTGTAACATCTGTGAATAAGAACATGAAGAACATATCTCTTAAAGCTTATGTAATTTTTTTAAAAATTGTTTCTTTTTTAAGTGCCCGCCACTCTTATTCTCAGCTAAATCCTTCACTTGTCTCCTGTTCCTGACGGACGATACACAGTTGTGCATGATGGATCCATGTTGGATGGAGCATTCCCTCCATCTTCCCAAGGCTCANATACAGTTCGTCAGTGGAACATGGCTGGGAAGGATATTTTACGACATAATGAGTATTTCTACCAGACAGCGATGAAGAGTTCGTATTTCATGCCTCCGAAAAAGGAAGCCCAAACTCTGAAGGTATCTCCCGATATCGAACGTCTTGCAAAGAAAGCTAAACCATATTATGACGAAATGTACCAGCACAGATTGTGACAATAGTTAGAGAAAGTAGGAGATGAAGGGAGAGAAAGTCTTCTGTGAATGGTTATCAAGTTTTTTTATAGCTAAATAAAACCTTGGTGTTTATCGCCAAGATCTGCCCAGCTTTCATGTAATTTGAACACAATTTGCGAAGTAGATAGAACAGACTGTTTCCTAAAATTCCACACCTGAAAACAAAAGTGACACTTGGTGACTGCGCCTTTAGCCGCGCTGCTCCAAATCTCTGGAATAAATTACCAATATAAATCTCCGTCTAATGTTGTTTTTAAAAGCTTGTTGAAACTCATTTCTTTTTTGAAGCTTTTCAATAATATCTTGTTCCTATACAATATGCATTTTTAGTAACAATATCCACAGACCCTAACATCACAGGACAGTAGAGTATATCCATATAATGACTGCGCTATATATATTATCTAATCATTATTATCATTATAAAATACGCCCCGTGCCTGCAAATATACGGAGGCCGTGTTTAGCTAACACAAACACGTGCCTACGTCGAACTCCAGCCGAACGCCTTCAATTTAGGTCAAGCGTCTCCCCTCTGAATTTCTGCGTTCACGGAGCGCCTTTAAAATTTCATGAATGCTCTTCAACGCAAAGGTGTCATATTTACTTTAATTTGATCGAGTTTTCATAACGTCATAATAATGGAAGTTCGTATCTTCTACTCGAGTGCATTGATTCGATGATTTCACACTATTTGATAAATAAGTATCCTTAAAAAGCACAATATTTTCATGAATGTGGGTGACTCTCATTGCAAGACTGCCTGTGTACCATTTGGGACACACTATCGGATTAGTAAAATTATCCCTTTTTATCAAATGCATTCAAAACAATTTTTTCTTTTGATGCAAAACCTAAAATATTTATTTATAATTTTTCTATTTCGAAATTCTGTGTTATTCAGTTATTTTTGTTGAACTTGTGAAATTGAATTTTTAATGTAAATTTTGTTCGTAAATGGAATATGTCTTAGTTGACCGTACTTGAAAAATAAAAGTAGTAATACCTACTAACTAGCAGATTTTAGCAGTGTATTTTTGCAATGAAATTTCCGTTAATTAAGTATTATTGATTTCACTGAATCCAGGGCGGTGTTTCACCAAGTCGTTCTTGAAGTTAGGCAAGACTTTAAGAAAGACTGGTGTACATAAAACAGTGTAATACGCGTAAGATTCTTGATCATTCGGTACAAGAGAACTGGTACCAGTCGTGCGTAAAGTCGCTTTCAAAGTCTTTCTCATCTTGATGAAACACCACCAAGGCCTCTTTTACTGAATTGTTTCTTACCTCTATACCACGAAGCATCGCTGCAGAATCCATTGCTAAAAACCTTCCACTTGCGACCCCTCTGATACGGACTGCTGCAGGACCGCGGCACTGATAGAAATAAAGACGAGCTGTAAAGACACAGAGTAAGAGATTTCGTTCGGAAAAAAAAATAATATGGAAAAGTATAGATCGATAATGGTCAAGATGGATGAATGAGATGTGAAACGACCTGACATATTCATAAATTAATTCATTATCATGATTAAGGCCCTGGCACACCAAACACGGCACGGCATCACAGCACGGTACTTACACGATGTATCTCCTGTGATTGGCCAATTATTGAAGATCCTTTACGCGGAGGAGCGCGCTGGCCAATAACAACCAAGATACCGCGTAAAAACCGTGCCGTTACGCCGTGCCGTGTTTGGTGTGCTGGGGCCTTTATGCCTATACAGTGTGCGAAATTGGATGATAATTCTCAAAGTTATTCTGGCATACTTTAGAATAAATGTCACTACCATATGCCGACAAACCGTCACTCCTACGGACCGCCAGTTAGTGCCTCCCCGATTTCGGGTCTATGCGAACGGCGTCTTTGTTTCGTACAAGTATTTCTCGAAACTATATATGAAGTTTGACTGAGGTGTCGCGGCGTGCGCCTGTAATGCAGCTGTTTGGGACAGTCACGAATTGACCTGGGTTGGGTGCGGGTTCAATCCCAGATCGCCTCATTATCTCTTTCTTCTGTTCCTGATAAAAAAATGCCTGACGGAAATTTTCAAATTTTAATGACACATGCCGTAAAACCAAATTCCCTATATGTAATTACGATTAAGTTTTACAAGAAAAATGACCAACTTACTATTAGGATCAAATCTACTTGGAACACTAGAGACGACGCCGTCGCTACCTATCCGTAGGTAATCTCCTGTACACGACTTGAGGTGGTACACCGTTTTAGCACTGACAGAGCTGCCATCGGTTCGTCTTTCCACATTGATTGATGGTATAAGGTACTTTGGTGAAAACAGGTGCTAAGGTAGGCTGGTATCTTGCGAGTATGACGAATCGTCTGTTGGATACAAGACACAAAGAAAATGGTGAAATGGGCATGCCCGCACAGTAAGGATAGGAGGGGGAATGGGGCGCCAAATTTGAGGTGAAGCCTTTTTTTTGGGGGGGGGGGTGCATGTCAGCCCCCGGGGTGTCAAATTTCAGATGAAAACCTTGGTTTGCATTTCAGCCCAGCTCAATCCCCCGGGTGCCAAACTTCAGATGAAGACCTTTTTTCTTTTGCTTTTCAACCCAGCTCAGCCCCCCCCCCTCCCCCGGGGCGCCAAATTTGCTGAGAGGGGCGCCAACAGTCGAGCTCCCTGCATGGGCCTCAAAATCCTGGGTGCCCGCATGATGGGTTTACAAAGAAACATCTGAATGAGGATATTTGAAGTTCCTCACTCCTTATCATTGGCACCAGTCACACAGATGTCTAGATTGAACGCGATTCAACAAGATTCGCATTGAATCTTGTTCAGCCGGGGCTTCTAAGTGACTGAGGGTTTACAGGCTCTTTCATGCAAATAAATAACAATATAAAACAATATATGTTGGTTTATGAGTTGTCAATACTTTATTCACGTTTCATTGCTAGCTATGTATCCAGCTGGTGCCACAATATAGCCAGAATCCGAATTGCGTACGGGCGGTGTTTCACCAAATCCTTCTTAAAATTATGCACGACTTTAAGAAAGACTGGAGTACGTTAACTTGTGTAAATACGCATATGATTCTCGATCATTCAGAGCAAGAACCAATTCCAGTCGTGCGTAAAGTCTTTCTTAGGGGGGGGGGGTGTTGCTCAGAATCAACTGCAACTTTGGAAATTGTAATGCGCATTTTTATTCGCGCGTGGTGTGCGCATTTAACAAGACGTGCATGAAACAATGATTTTGATTAGCGTATTCAGATCAACTGCAACTTGCTATCATTTGCAACCTTTGAGCAACACCCCCTTAAAGTCTTTTGTAAAGTCTTTCGTAACTTGGTGAAGCACCGACCTGGTAAAAGCATTTCCTAAACCTGGACAACAAGCTCAAGGGCCTGTAACATAAAATATGCAATTAAACTTACGATAAATATCAATCGTAAGTGTATGGCAAAACATGTAACATAGAGATACAATTAATGTTCAATTTATCATATCTCTTTTATATTACAGGCCCCTTGTCTAATACTTGAATTGAATTGAATCTGTTCTATTTTCCACTTTCAATATTTACAATATTTACAGTGATATTTACACATTTCTATTCAAATAATTACAAATTTATATATAAATCACAAATCACAGAGTAAAACACATAGAATTGATAAACATAGTACAATGAACGAATTCACGAAATCGAAAGGGAAGGAGGACCAACTAAAAAGCACAGCTTGTAGGGTGTTCTTCCACTTAGTAAAGATGTAAATTTAAGTACATCCCAAAATTACCCCAAAAGGTGAATAAATGAATAACAAATATACAAAACGAGACGCTATATGTATATGATAATTTATAAAATCCAAAAATATAAGTATTTATTATAATAGCATACTATAGAAAAATAAAAAACGTAGAAATAATTAAGTAGGCTTACATTGATTAAATACGAAAGAATTATATTAATACATTAGAAGATACAACTTTAATTTAATATCATCAGGGAACGAATTCCATTTCAAAGGAAGAACAATCTTCGGGAGTCCATGATTCATAGATCCATGTTGAAAAGATCAGAAGACTGTTCAGTACTAAGAGGTAAAGGCAGTGAAAACGTGCCATCACTTCGGTGTCGCTAGCAGTAATTGATATGAGATGATATCATTTTCCGAAATTCTTCTTAATATAGCATGTGATATATCCTTGGTGTGCCGATGATATGGTTATCCGTTGACCCTTTGATAAAAATGGTGAATATAAAATCACCATCATCTCCAAGTTGACGACTAAACGACTAAAGATATTACATCCAGTTTGAAACACTTGGCATCAACCATGCTTGGCATAGCTCTGCGATGCTTGTTCAAGTTCACCAATTGAGTTCGAATAAAAAATGTTGCCTGCTTGGCTTAGATAAACGTGTTATTTATTATTTTTCCTGTTCAAAACAATATTCATGTGAGATCTTTTCCAAGTTATTTAATATCATTCATGGAAAAGAAGCTGATCCTAAACACAGTCTTGATTATATTACATGAAAAACTAATTAATAAAAGGGATTTGTTGTCTAGACTGATGAGATCATCATGTGATGTAAGGCCCCGGTCACATAGGGCCCCGGAAGCAACGCGATGCAAAACGACTCTTTGTCAGTTCACAGTTGGCTGCCAGCGATCAAAGAGTCGTGTTGAAACGTGTTGCTTCCGGGGCCAGACTTAACATTGGATACAAGACGCTACAATGAAATTGTTTAAGACATTCCAAATAACACAATATGTGTGGATGATGTCCTCCTTTGGGAAGACTCGCCGGAGGACAGCTTCTTTGAAGCAATCAAATGGCTCACTATCTGCAGCCGTCATGGCATCACCCTCAATCCTGACGAATTTGTGTTCGGTGCCGATAATGTTGAGTTTGCTGGCTTTGATATCACTCGTGACAACGCAGGAAGTACCCACAGGCCGCCCAAGACTGTCACGGACGTGCGCTTCTGGTTTGAACTTGCCTTCACCATGACTAAAGTCCCGGGCACACCAAATACGACACGGCATAACGGCACGGTATTTACGCGCTATCTTGGTTGCTATTGGTCAGCGCGCTCCTCCGCGCACAGGATATTCAACAATTGGCCAATCACAGGAAAGAAATCGCGTAAATACCGTGCCGTGATGCCGTGCCGTGTTTGGTGTGCTCGGGCCTTAAGAAGATGCTTCCGTTCCGTCGTCTCCTGAAACCTAGCACAGTGTTTATGCGGGATGAAACCCTCTAGGGGTTTTCGATGTCATAGGCAGTGAAATTGAGGAAGGGGTCCTCATCTTTGACCCCAGTAAAATCATACGTGCCTGGCAACGGATTGGTTCAAGAATAACATTGGCTAATGGTTACTTCAGAAACACTGTGTTTGTACACTGACTTTGTACTGAGATTCACAGGCTTAATCATTGCAGTCGACCACAGGTCCCTCTTGAGGAAGGCATCCGCATCTTTGACCACAGTAAAATCCTACGCGCCTGGCAACATATTGGTCCAAAGCGGTATTAGCTTCTGGCTACTCCAGATATACTGTGCATGTACATCTACTGAACCTTTCTGTTATAGCATGGGATGTGAGATTACGCTTGTTGGCAGCAAATTTACGTACCCGAAGAATCAGGCTGGAGGGGGAGGCTCTTGAAGTGGTCGATACATTGGACAAGGCTAGAAACTGATCTGATCACTCTCTCAAAGGCATCCCCAAAACCCGTCTTAGGAACTTGAAAGAGTCACCCCTCCAAAACACAGGTTCCAGATGGTGTAGGTACCTGAAACCACACATCGAGCAACAGACTGCACTTCCCCCTACCTGCCTACTCACGGCACCGTACAGGTGTGCCTGACAATCTTTTCCTTCCCGATGACCTAGCGACCATTGACTCTGATACCGATAAACTGGTATACTCCCCAACCTGGCTAGCCTACGCACTGGGATGTGCTGCGATGGCACCAAACTGTCTCGTGGCCTGCCGATCAGAGACTTCATCCCGATAGCGCTAGGCAAGTACAAGCCCCATAACACATGCCGAGAGACCCTTAATGGCCATGTGAAAGGTGCCGAGCGCGGGACGGAACATACAAAACGTCCATCGCCCCTCGATGTTGATCACACCGTCTGCATTCAGAACCTGACAGG
This sequence comes from Temnopleurus reevesii, assembly GCA_036244855.1. Lineage (NCBI taxonomy): Eukaryota > Metazoa > Echinodermata > Echinoidea > Temnopleuroida > Temnopleuridae > Temnopleurus > Temnopleurus reevesii. The sequence goes on from BQKZ01001455.1 coordinate 19,057, forward strand.
GCCTCATTCTTCAAGGGGGACAACATTAGCATCGTAATGGAGATTCGGTAGTGTTCTGCGAGTAGATGGCTCTGGCTGGGTTACCCTCCACAATCGGAAATTCCTAATAAAAAAGGAAATTACACCCTGTCCGTCTACCTGCCCCGCGGTTGACTATTGCCAACAACTTGTCTCTGCACTCTCGGCCCCGACACCTAAAGGTTCAGCAACAACCCAACTTGAATTGCGCCGGTACAAATGAGGCTATAGGACTAGCGACAAAGGCGTTGCCCTCGGCAGCTGACTCCCCACGGCCAAAACCATCCCACGGCCCAAACGCCCCACCAGCGGATATGCCTTCGGATGTCTTGGACCCGCTGCAACCACGCCGCCGCGCCGCGATCTTGGCTCGATTCTGCACCGGGTGCTGTTCCTGCCTGTCAATCATATTTGGCGCTCGGACTGCATAATGTGCACTGTGTTTGAACTTTGTCATTTTCGCGATTTTTTTTTTTTACATAATTAAACTGTTGTTGGGACGCTTGACCTGTTCTGATATTGATTTTATTCTAATTCTGGTTTTCAGTGCTGTTGATCCTTTATATCACTTTTTTTTTTTGCTTTCGAACGAATTTCTTCTCAAGTAGTTTTAGTCGTGATATCAAATGACTCCGATATGTCAACGACCTTTGGGGATATTCACTCGTGTTTCTATTTTGTATCTTTAAACATGGACAGTGATCATTGACCTGAAACGCACAAAGTTAAAGATACAGGGTTCTTGTTCAGTTCCCTTGTTGCGCCCATTAATAGTATCCCCCTGAGCGACAAAGGGGTTGCTTCTGCATAAGAGCAACCAGCAGACAAGCACCTCCTAAATTACCCCCGCCTTCTAGAGACAAGTCACAAAGATACGTCGGGTAGGTCAAAGGAACAGGGGCGCATTCGGGTTGGATTGTGCTGTCTGATTGCGATTTTGGTTGCATCTTGAACAGAAGGTTGCGAGGCCTCACGCAGTCATGGACTCCTAATGGGCTGCATGAAGCTAGTATGCTATTACCTTATTAAGTATAAGTATTATTATTATTATTTCACAAATTATCTAAGCTTGAACTTCTTCAGCCGAACCAATAGTGAAGGTTTGATTTCTTGGGGCTTCATTGAATAAAATAGGTTGTGTAAAAATAGTCATTTTTGCATCTTGCCCCATCTTTTTCAAGAGCTGCTTGTCAGGGATGCAGAGAGCTTTTGTTAGGATCCCTGTACCTTAGCTTGGGGTGTGGATAGGGGCTCGTCTGCTAAAACCAGCAGTGGGCCGATGTCATCCTAATTAGGGACCTTTAGCATGTACAAGACGGTATGGCTGATCACAACGTTAGCTCTAAGGTCCGTTCCAGAAGGGTGCACCAACACAACACTATTTCTTGAATGGACCTTAGAGCTAACGTTGTGATCGGCACTACCGTCTTGTACATGCTAAAGGTCCCTATTGTCTCTAGAAGGCGCGGGTAATTTAGGAGGTGCTTGTCTGCTGGTTGCTCTTTATATGCAGAAGCAACCTGACGTGTGTGTGGATGGCCAAATGCTCTCTGAAGTTAATTAGATGCTTGTTGCGACAAACAAATGGAAGTTAGTGAACTGTGATGTTTTGGGTTTTTTTTTGTCAGGACTGACGGTTCTAATTTGTATTCATATAGGGCTTAACGAGTCAGCGTAGTGTGGGTGAATTTCTTGTTGAAGAAAACAAGCCCTGAAAATAACCCGGCCACATAATTAAAGAGTTCATTTGCATCACAGTGTTAAGCGCGGTTTGTTGTTGTCGGGAGAGAAAAACTTAATCAAGTCACAAGTTGCTGATTGGGAAGGATAAAGGGATAAAACTGTGTTTAAATGCCAGATGAGATAAAACCGTTAATCTATTTTGCAAGTTCTTACGTGGTTCTGTAGGAAATTGGATTCATATTTTTGTTAAAATTCCTCTTTAATTAACATCCTTTTAAGTCTTACTTCCCCATTCCGTACGCATTTAACCAGTGAATCCCTTATTTCAGTCTTGATCCCTATTTTGTCTGAATCTAGAAATCTTGTGAAAGTGTTGGATAACATATTCATCCTGAACAAAATCCTCAAAAATTATAAAAATGGAAGCTGAATTTTACGAGCACAGAGCAAAAAACAACTGTTTTTTTTATTTTACTGGAGAGAGTGACCATTTATCTAAAGAATTGACACCTCATTTGTTTCCAAAAGTCATCCCACAGCTGAGTAATTCCATTTTAGGTGCATCTTGATCTAAAAAAATAAAAAGTTACCAAATTATGATTGACTTATCATCTAGTTACAATGTTTAACTGTGAATTTGAATGGATGATTTTGATGTCTGAGGATGAATTTCTCTCTTGGAAATGAACATTCAACTTAAAGCCCCGGTCACATAGGACCCCGGAAGCAATACGATTCACCCCGACTCGTTGTTCTGAGGCAGTTAACTGTGAATTAACAAAGAGTCGGGATGAATCGTGTTGCTTCCGGGGTCATATGTGACGGGGGCTTAAGTTTGCTTCCACAAGGTTTGATTTTCCACAACACATACCGGTATGGCGAGCCATTTGTCTTATAAAGCCGAAAGTTTATTGCTTAAAAACCTTAGTTGATCGAATTGAATTAACATTTATCAAGCTATAAACAAGATTTGTAAATGTCAAAAATTTTCTCCAAAGATCTAGATTTTAAAGCGATAAACTGAGTTTATCCTTCAAAATAGTTAGTTTTTCATCGCTTAATCATGGTTATCTTTCAACATTTTTTTTAAAAGACCCTACTTTTTCATCTTTATCAATGTTTGGGTAGCAAATGTGCCATAAATAATGATTGAAAATAAAAGAATCGTGGAAATATAATGCCAAAACCTAACGCCATATGCGTTTCTCAAGTTTAAATCAACAATGTGTGTCGTTGTGTGGTACAAAACGAAATTCTACATTTTTCTATTTCATCATGTTTTTGTTAATGATTTTGACCCCAATTTCAATGAACACGATGTACACACTAAGAAATAAGGGTGCTGCCGCTGGTACAATACTAACACCTGTATGGTGCATATCTTCACCATTAGGGCAATTCCACGCTAAATGAGCCCACATTCAGACAAAAAAGTTAAAGTTTAAGCAAGAACTGTAAGAAAACAAGTCATGGAAGAGCATTTCAAATCTTGCAAAAGGAGGGCTATAGAACAAAGTTCTTCAATATCCACTGATATTTGTGTTGAATCTCTAAATCATTATTAAGATATGCATATTAATGATGTCGGTAATGGAATGATATTATGGCGTCCTTTCGTTACCGACATCATTAATATGCATATCTTAATACTGATTAAAAGATTCAACAAAAAACTTAGTGGATATTGAAGAACTTTGTTCTAGCCTTCCTTTTGCAAGGTTGAAATGTTCTTCCATCACTCGTTTTCTTGCAGTTCTTGCTTGAACTTTAAAAGTTTTGTCTGAATGTCCTTCCGTTACCGTGAAATTGCCCATTAGTGTACGTATCTCCAACCTAAGAGTGTGCTCTTCTATCAGCGGCTGCTTCCTAATTTTCAGTGACTCTGTTGAGGTCATGTTTAGAAATATTTCAGTCCAAAATTCTACACGTTATTCAATTCCGTCGCTATTTGATATTTTGATTCTATGATAATTGATGTGAATTTCAAATTACTCTTACTGCTTTCATCCTGATGAAACATAAGTGCACGGTTCCAAGGGAGAGCAGGGCGTGTGAGGGAGACATGGAATTAGATCGGTTGCTATAATTGGATGAGACTTTTTCCCATGTTGTAACTGACACGTAAATAGCAGTTAGCAACCTACAAGAAAGCCAATTCCAAAATTCTGCGTTTAGATAAATGTCAGCTTAATATCTATTTTATTGCATACAGATTACAATAGTGAAAATACTGCATGGAAGTGAACGTATGTGCCTAAAGGGTATGATAATTATTTGTCTAAAAACGTAGTTGTCAAGTTTGTATTGAAGTAATAACTTTATATGGGTAAACTTTTTTACCATCGCATCGGATACGACTTTGCACCCAGTTGGAAATTCATTCTATCGTGGGAGTTGAATAGAAAATAATATAAAATATTTTACCATACATGTATCATTAAAGGGTTTTGACATTTTGATATTTTGCTTAAGGCGATAGAACTCTCTAGTTGACTTTTTTTATGATCATAGAGCGATCGAGCCAACCCCTATGAGAACATTTTAATTTTTTTAAATTTTTTTTTGTAAAAGCTTCAGGAGAAATGGTCATGAAAATGCTAATGTTAGGTAGCCCATTACTCATTCTCTCGCCCTGCGAAAATTATACATATATAATCGTAAATCACTCCTAAATCTTCAATCTGATTACGCTCAATTCGGTGAATTTTCCTAACATGACATAGCAAACATTATGATGTTATTTATTTGTGTACTTCATTTTGCCATGGTAACCATGTAATACAAATGCATGGTTGTCATTTCTTTTTAATAACGTTAGTTTTTCAAATCCTTATCAGCCCAAAATGTGAGAAAATTCAACTTTTTAAAAATTATCCCATTAAATTGCGCCATCATCTGGTAACCTTAAAAAATTATTATGATCCCCATTTGTAGCTAATGACTTGCTCTCGATCTGTGCCATATCTTATTCCCAACCGCCAAATATTTAGGGGGCACTATGTGCCCTTCTTGTGCCATAGAGACATCAAAATAGCTTGGGCATTTATGGTCGAACGTCCATATGTAAAATCAGCTCAAGATGATTTAATGGAAAAGCGGTCAAATCGCCCATCACTCTCCTATCACATTGTATACGGTACTCAAATTTGCCGACTTCGATTTGAAAGATTCATATATATCCTTGTTAGATTATTTAGATTATTTAGGTTTTAATTCTACCTGCTCATTAATCAGTTATAAGTTTGTATTTAAAAAACGACAAATTTCGTCATCTAGTGTTCTGGGCTGTGTTTCATATAGCCGTGCCTATACATCTACGCACGACTCGACGAACAACTGGTGATCCTTTCTTCGGTGCGTTATCATCGAGTGCGTGAAAGGGCCAACAGTAGTTCGTAGAGTCGTGGTAGATCTCAGCACAGATTTATTTAACGATCCAAAATTTAAAAAAAAAAATTGAAAAGTAAGACAGAAAGAAAAGGACCCTCAAGAAACATTTTCGCCCTTGTTACTTTATTCAATTTCCTTGTGTAAAACTATGCGGCGCGCCCGCCCCCTTTGTCGCCGCCCCTCCCCCGATGCGCGCCTGGATTATTTCATCAATCTATAAGTATCAAAGCATATTTAATAACCAGATAACGTGATGCCATTAGGCAAGAAAATCGTTTGGATGCTCTAAAATGATACTTTTAAAAAATAGCGTCCATCGGTCGGATTTTTAAAATATTCAATCACAGTTCACTTGACTTGGAAGGGAGTGAAAAGCCAAAGATCATCTCAAAATAAATTTTTAGGTTGTATTCAACATGTTCATTTATAATTTTGCTGTATTTTTTTTTTCAATTTGAGTGTAAAGCAAATAAAATCAGGTCGCCTTTTGCAGAGGGTCATTCGGTTGAGGATATCCAATATTTTTTTACATTGCAAGATCCGCAGAGATCTCGAGAACTCGGAAAGTCCAGAATCTACCCCTATTGGATACATTATATTGCCTAGCTAAATTTTAAGGAATTGAGAGCTGTGCGGCAGAGAACTAAATATATTGCGAAAAGGGAGGGCTAAATTGAATCAACCAAGCAATGAAAAAAAAACATGATAAGAAAGTAAAACATTTGTGCACATTAATATTACAACGCATATATTATGGTTCAGTGCAAAATGGAAGAATTGCTTTATGAAGCTATCAATGGTGGGAACATCACATTTGTCCAACCTAAAATGACTTTTATTTTGCAAATTTTATCATTTTCGATCACACAACTCTATATATAAAAAAGCAATTAAAACAATGATCAGATTAGATATGGCAATACATACCGTTAGACTGGCGAAACGAAGTACTGTCCTCTACACTTAAACTTTCCTCAAAACCTGATCTCCAGTCGAAAAACCCCAATATGCTCAGTAAATCATTTTTTAACGAATGAACTGTCACTTTGCTATGGGATTCTGCTCTGCTTCTCCTTGGGTTGTAGAAAGATAAGTCTTTGAGATTCGCTCCAAATCCCTCATCATCATCAAGGACTATCTGATGCGGATAAACCCCGAACAGGAACGCACTGCAGAAGCCAAAGATTGCCACAAGGACGCTGCTAACCGGTGCCATTGTCCAAACTTATCCAGCTCCGAATGACTAATCGAATCAAACCTTGAAATTCCCTAAATATACCCGTCCTAATGAGATTCAAATGAGGACAAATTACCCAAAGAGGTGGGTCTGCTGACATTCTCCACTTTCTATTGTTAATCAAAGAAGATTATGAGGTAGGCACGAAGCCACGAATCCCTGCTCCAATTGATGCTTGATTCACCTCCTTCGGTTGTCACGCAATAAATATTAAGATTGCTATATTCTGATCACTGCGAGACGTCATCCATATATAAAGGATAATTTGAGATAGAAAGCGTGAGATCATGGCAATGAAATGCTATGAATATTTCCCAATAACGATAAGATTATCACTTGATTAGATCATCCTTTACAAGAAAATACCCACTCTCAGATATTGTTGGCGTTTCTCTTTTCACAATGACCCTTTCGACGAAAAGGAGCACTTCAGACTGTCTAAAGTAGATCGGAAGTCAGAGTTAAATATTCAAGATTTTATACAAACCTATCGTTATTCTTATTGATAATATTAATTATTGTTTTGAACTTGTTATCATTATTGCTATCATATATTTCGTGAAAATATTCATGCAGAATCACAAAATTAGCTTTCGAAGATTTTGAAGACGCTAAATCTTCAGGTTTAATCCGTATTGTATACCGTATACAACGATTGCTAGATAATTTGCTTTCTACAATGATATTCGATAATTTGTTTGTAAATACCGAATTCCCAATCATGTTGGAAAGGTACCCATCTCATTTCATCAGATACTGATAATAGTTTCCAGAAATCAAAGAGTTTTACTAGAAATGATCAATTATCTCTTTTCATTGTCTAAATCTTTCCATTCATTCAATTTCTTCTGAAGAATGGATGTACGACGTCATTTATTGCGCAAAAGTATAGATAGTCTTAAATTATGACAAGTTAATCGAAGTATATAGGTAATAATGATAATCATTCATCAGTAAAAACCTTTATCTAGATCAGCATAAATTGAAGACACAGAGAGAAAAGAACGCAATCAGTCCCGATGTTTATAAGAAACTGAATTTATTTAACATGTTCACAGCTTCGAAATAATTATATGGCAATAGATTTCAAATGAACTTAAAAATATGTGGAAAAAAAAATTAACTGCAAATTAAAATACCAGTTGTAGTAGCATATTTGACATGTTTGACATCATATCACTTGTGTAGAAACATGAAATGGCTGGGAATTAAACGACCTTTCTTTTTTTCCTTTATTGTAAAATTCAGATGAGGCCTTATGGAAACGATATAAACTTTAAAAATAAATCAATATTGGTCTTGAAACAAACACTTATATTCGAGCTATCAGCTTAAAACATTCATCTATTTCAGTAAAAAAAAAACACGGTTCAGTTGATTCTAATATATGAAAGCGATTACACTTTGAATATCAATACCAGTAAATATTTCCTATGAAAGGAAATTCGAAATAGAACTTAAGGTAGGGCTAGGAGATAAGGCCATATAATGAATCAAATATTGATAACATCCTAAAAATATTTTATAATTTTCTGATGAATTTACATTTCTGACTCAATTGTCAGAAGATTTAGCATAGCGCATAAAGAGACAAGTGTGTGATATGTGCTTCATATACTATCATTATTATTATTATTATTTTGTAGAAGCAACAATAATACCCTCCCCCTGAAAATGAGCATATATTTTGTATCTACAGAATCCTTCAAAAGCAGAAATCTTAAAATTAATTGAATCTTAAAATTAATTGAATAAATCCTCAAATTGACGAAACGGATTGAAATCATAGAGAAGAAAAAAAAAGCACAAATATTAAAATATGAATGAATGATTTTCATTTTCTACCCAATTTTCTTTTTTACAAAATTATTGTGACGTTTGATTAGTTAAGGTACCATTTTATGCACAACTCTTTGGATGATATTGATCTTTATACACAAGCAAGCCAGTTGTTAAAAAAAATCCTTCCAAAATGCATTTCTGAAAACCCACTTGTTACAAATTTGCACTGCTATAGAGAAAGGGGCCATTCCTTTTGATTATGTTTACATGATCAAGTATAAACTTTGCGATTATGACATGAATACTAGGCAGTTGATCATAAAAAAAGACAAAAGTACTTACATACAGATAGATACTGGTTTATCATGTTTCATTTTTTTCATATAAATAAATATCATAAATATGAAGTAATAAATTAGATATCAATACAATATAACAATTCTTTTATATACTTCTATTTCTCGCATACAACCAACAATTTACTTCTCATCCCGACATGTGACAAGGACATTTTCATCTTAAATGATAACTGCGTGCCATCATTTTAAAAAATATAGAATGTTCCCTTAATAAGTTACTGAAAAGTTTTAGATATGATTATCCGGAAGCAAAAATGCATTTGCAAAAACATAGGCTATATCCACACAACGGTCGTTTAAACTGTTGGTTGAAGTTGCTCTGGTTAGGTAAAGTACACAAAAACTAAGTACACAAAACTATTATAACCAATGTAAATATAGATAGCCTAACTTATAGTTCGGCATATTAAAAAATGCTTGGTCACTGCAAAATCGAAACATGACGGACAACAAAAAGATATGATACGTCTGTGTTCTCCGCCATATTTCAAAAGAACAATTTTGTCATCACTTGTGTTAGATGACAGTTGTACTCGGGAAAATGCAACAACATTTGGGGGAAGAGGGAGATTAGAGTGAATACATTTTTCCACGTAATACACCTCCAAAAAGTTTCTATTGTGGTCTGACTGGAAATATGAGACAACTTTTAGTCACCAAGATATTAACATTATTTTCACGATTTGAGGTCTCTTTCGCAAGATATGACGCACATTTTTGTCAACAAAGTCGCAACATTTTATTTTAATATTCATGAGGTCGTTACTGTTTAATCTCAAAAGAAACTGAACAAAATTTGATGTGGAAAAGAACAGTGTGACGTCGATGTTAATGCCGTTCCAACTATTTCTGTACAATTAATGAATTTGCAATATTTATCTACAAATTTGGACGCTGTGTTTATTCAGGATTTAATTACGATGTCAAACAAACTGGCGTTGATTTTTTTTTGTGACTCAATAATGCAGGAGGGTGACGAGTCAAAGATATTAGGTTTTTTGCAACGGGAAGGATTGTGCAATATGTCCTATTGGGTCGCTTATGGGACAGTCACAACTGCAGACTGATACCACCTGCTGCCAATCTGAATACATCTTAAATTCGAACTATCAACTATAAATTAATGTTTTGTTTAATCAATGAATTTAAGAAAAATAAATATCAAACATCAGCTTTTTGCAGTTTGGCAGCAAGGTGGGATCAGCCTGCAGGTGCGCCGTCTGGGTGTTGTTCAAAATCAACTGCAAATCAACTGCAACTTTGCAAATTGTAACGCGCATTTTCATTCGCGCACGGTATGCGCATTTAACAAGACGCGCATGAAACAATGATTTTCATTGGCACGTTCCGATCGACTGAAACTTGCGATCAATTGCGACTTTCGAACAACACCCCTAGACCACTAGACCCATGTTGTATAGATTAATATTATAAGAACAACAAGTTTGCGAGCAGCTCAAGGTATATATATATATTTCCATTGTCCTGAATCCAGAAGACTATCAAATCCTGTGACTATCATAATCAAGATAATTGGCGACATCATCTTTGCCGTCGTCATCGTCAGGACCCAAACTCTGCGTTTACCCGGACAAAGAATCAATTAGGAACCACAGTCTCGCAGTGTTTTTTGTATCATCCTCCATAATTCTGGCAGCGTCTGTGCCGACTGTGCTTTCGTGAAAGTCGTAAGATGTCACGTTTTAAGGTGTTTGCATACATATTCCCGATTCTTCGAAGTTCAATGAACGCACTCGGCCTTTATCTTTCGAAGAGCTTATCTAACGATAGACGATAGACTTCTGTGCTGTTTAATATTCTGCTTAATACTTCCGATTTTCTTTTTTTTCATATCGCGGCTCAGTAGTTAGGATTTAAGCTAACCAACCCTTGATCTCACAACATTATTATCCAATCCGAGGGCGGTGTTTCACCAAATCGTTCTTACAATTATGCACGACTTTAAGACAGACTGGACTACGTTAACTAGTTCATTGCGCATAAGATTCTCGATCATTCAGCACAAGAACTGATACCAGTCGTGCTTAAAGTCTTTCTTAACTTGGTGAAACACCTCCCAGGGATCATTTTCGCCGATATCAACACCATTTTCTTCATCGTCGTAATCATCATCCGCATCATCATAATCATCCTCTCCTTCTTCATCATCAATGATTCGTATAACCGCCATCGTTAGGATTACACGAAGTACCTGTCGACATCGTCTTCATGAAGCTGGCATGGCACATGTTCGAATGCGGACGCGTTGTCCTCATCGGGCGACCTTGCCAGTTAAAGGCGAGATACCACCTAAGATCGTCGCGTGTGCTCTCCTTGCGGTACCATTGGATCCATCGTCTTCTGCGACAGGTGCCTGGTGCCTCGTACCACGCACCCTTTGAGTTGGTTGCGTCGTACTGGATGGAAAGAATTTAAACAAAAATACAACATTTGGTGAGTTCACGGTAGTAGAGGTCACACTAAAAACTTTCAACGCCATGAGCACCGATAACGTGGACCTGTGCGCCATACAAGTAGCCACCATTATCATTATTGTTATTGTTGTTATTATTATTATTACTATTACTATTATCATTATTATTATTATTATTATTATTATTATTATTATTATTATTATTATTATTATTATTATTATTATTATGAGTATTATCATTACGGCCAACCCACACCTTTAAATTTTAAGCCTGCGTCGGCCATGTTGTTGTTGAGGTTTAGGGGCGTTTATCAATCCTACTGGATTATCTACGCCAATCGTTATGGGGTTTTTTTATATTGAAAACGCTCCCCTAGCGCACAGTATACACTGATTAGACGATAGATTGACGCTTGGCTTGCGCTTAAGGAGCGTATGCCCAACGTCAATCCACTGTATGACCTGCGGCTTTGTGCGTCGAGAGAGCGTTTAAAATGTAAAAAAAAACGCTTGGCCGTTTTGAGACTACAACAGTCCTGAGGAAGGTTATACGTGCAGCGCGGAGACGAGTTGTTTAAAAAAAAAGCGCCTGTTATGATCGAAAACATCGAGAAGGCACTTGACAGTACAAACTCGCCAAGGGGCATCTTGTTTGAGAAGAGAAGATAAGAAGGCAACTCGAACTTACTCCCCCTGTCGCCTTGTCTCGAATGAGAAGGTAAGAAGGCGACTTGTGCAAACTCGCCTTCTCGCTGCACATATAAGCTTCCGTATTGCTGTCGTAGTTTCTGACACCGTATACTGTATGTTTCGGCTCTCAGTGCGAGCCCCACTATTGTGTATTTTTAGGCATGGCGAATTTACGAAAGGTTTAAATGTTGTGAGAGTCATTCTCACTCTCTATGTATCTTAAACATTAAAGAGTGTTGAGTAAAGCTTTGACCCACTTCTTGTAAGAGTGGATTGAGAACCAATCCCCATCCTCTTTTTGCCTTTTTAAAATAATTTATTTTGTCCTGTTTTTGTTTGTTTGTTTGTTGTTGTTGTCTTTTTTTGGGGGGGGGGGGCAGCAGTTTGAAATATTTTCATAACTATTTCATCATGTTGAAGCAATGGGGTCCTACCCCGATTTGAAAATAAACGCACCAAAGAAGTATATTTACCCTCTTCTCCATGTTCCAGGTCCTGGCATACCATATCGGCACATTTGTAAATAAATGTAAATGAAAACTTCACCTACCGGCTCTGGGACTTCTGATGATGGGATTGCATAAACAGCGCCAGCTTCGTCCATGTGTATGTATCTGTCGGCTGCTATGCCTTTTATTCTTGAGTACCCCGGTCCTATTGAAAAGATGTATAACCTAGCTGAAAGGAAAACAATGGATAAAAGCTATACATTAGTTAAGATATCACATTGTCATAATGAAGGTTATTATCAATGTATTGATTTAAATCCATTTCAGGTAAGCAATTGTTTGCGTAGTTTGCTTGTTAAGGGGGAAAAGGGGGGTAAATTAAGTTAAGTGGGTCATGTTGATTTTTTATTTCTCATTTAATTCTAAGAGGAATATTGATTACAAACGGTAAGATTATTGGACCACGGTTTTTTTTATGATAAAAAAATTGCCCTCTTGGGGCGCTAATTAGCATATAAAGAAATACATTAAAAATACATTTTACGATGATTTCTCAAAAACTAGCAGTCAGATCTACTTCAAACTTGCTGAGAATGATAATTATTGATATTTTTACATCTTGAATTGACCAAATCGTAAGAAATTATTGGTAAGTATTTTTATTTTTTTTTTCAACCAATCACATTTCAGATTAGCTAATTAAATATTCATGTCGTTAATTATACCTGAACTATTAGTTTTTATGAAAAATGGCCAATTCAAGCTATCAAGTAGGTATTCAACAATCATCATTCCAAATTTGGACTCAATTAGACTGTGCATTTTCCCTCAATCAATGTAAAACTAACATCAACCACCTCGAAATCACACTTTCGAGAAAACAAGGAAAATAAAAAGCACATTCATTTGAACGTACTCCAACACTTCATGACCATACTTCACCATTCATGTGCATCATCTTTACTCAATAAAAATGGTTGGAAGCTTTTATTATTATTTATATATACACATATATTTACACATATTTATCTACAATTCAAAACAGTTATCATATTTTAAACAAATAAACTAATTAAAACTAAACTAACCCACTGATTATGTAGTTCCCCTACAAAGCCCAACGCGGCATGCTATGGGTGGGACTGGGCTTGGATTTTAGTGTAGCAGGGGAACTATTTGATTTCCGCTAATTTTCAGTCACTGTTTGTGTTGGCAGCTCTTCCTCATTATCTTTTCTGGCTCTCCTGATATTATTCCACTAGATTCCAGTAAAGCCCTTACTCTTTTTGGAATATCACACATCCTTTTCGGCATTTTATTTCGGTAAAAACTAAGATAGTGGCGATTCAATGAATTTGCTTAGTTAGACAATATCCCCTATAGATGGCAGCATTCACCTTTAGAGTGAGTGATTTCAGCTAGAACCAAAAGAGCCGGCCTTTCAGATGAGCCCAAATTCATTCTCATTGGTGAATAAATAAAGAAATTATAAGAATTTAAAGATTGTACGTAAATCAAGATTGTGAAACAAGAAAAACTAATTAATTAAGGACTTTTGATAAGCTAATTAAGACTTTCCAGTGCAGTTAATGAACTAAAACTTTGAATTTAGACTCTTTATATATTACTAGATAAAATAAAATAAAAAACACAAAATTGAAAAATTAGTCAAAATTATTTTTTTTAGAATGACCCTTGCCCCCTTAAGAGCGTTTCAGCTGTAATTTTCATATAACAATACAAAGTAGAAATGTATTCATGAAAATCAGGATAATATATTATATATTATATATGATGTAAATATGTATATCATATATAATATATACATATGGTTCAGAAGAAAAAAAAAACAGAAAATGATAGCTGGGATCGAACTCTAGACTTACATATGATTTACATTTATATTTTCCCCCTTCCATAGGGTTCTTTATTGAAATAAATACAAGCACACCAACAAATATACGGTGAATTTATATGGTACAGAGATATATAAAAGTAACACTCATATTAGAACAAACTAAAAGTTTCTTCGATAAATGAGAAACTTAATCATTCAATGTTTAAACATCCATACAATTACACATACTAATATATTTGTATTTAGGGTTATTGTCTACTGAGAAGTATTTTATAAATATAAACCATTTTTTATCTTATTTTCTTTAAGATTTGTATGACATTATATTTTTGTTACGTTATTAAGACTTCGACTTGGGTATTCATTCATATTAGAAACTCAAACTTGTAATATTGTATTGAAAAACATTTACACAATTCTGACGTCTGATGATTTCTTTTGTTCTTGTCATTTAGTCAAGTTTCGGTTACATTTTTTATTTCAATTCTAGAATTAATTTCCTAGAATTGAGGTCTCAAGTTATCAAAGTAAACAAACAAAATTAATTTACTATACAAACGTCCGTGAAGCAGTAGAAGATACTAGTAATCTGCACAAAATAGGAAAGCACAATCCCCCCCCCCCCCTATGCCTCTCACCAAACCCTTAAACCGTCTCAAAAGAGCAGTGTTTCTCATTGGTTTATATATAGATTCAAGAAAAACATGTAGACATTCGAACTTTGAGTCCCCTTTCATGGATATTTTTCAGCAATCTGTTGTAATCAGAAGAGGTGTCACACATCCCCTATGGAGATGAAATTAATATCTCTTGCAAATTGAGCTTTGTTGGATATAATCTATTTCATATTTTCATNCTGTACAATTAATGAATTTGCAATATTTATCTACAAATTTGGACGCTGTGTTTATTCAGGATTTAATTACGATGTCAAACAAACTGGCGTTAATTTTTTTTGTGACTCAATAGTGCAGAAGGGTGTCGAGTCAAAGATATTACCGAACTTAAGCAAGAGAACGGAAGGGCTGATCAGGACGTTATTTCTCAAGCGCGGGAAAATCTAGCGGGCCGCTACGGTTGAGAACGTTATTTCAGAACGGTCCTCGCCAGGAATAAGGTTCTCATCAAGACGCTAGTGTGATGACGTATTTTACGTCATCACTCCAAGTCTTTCGTGGCGCCCTACTCATTATACAGTCCTCTTCTAACGTTGGAAATGCTTAATGTATTTACCAACACAACGCTACTTCTGGAACGGACCTTAGAGCTTACGTTCTGATCAGCCCTTCCATCCTCTTGCATAAGGTCCGTACTAGGTTTTTGCAACGGGAAGGATTGTTTAATATGTCTTATTGGGCCGCTTATGGGACAGTCACATGCACCTGCTGCCAAACTGAATACATCTTAAATTCGAACTATCAACTATAAATTAATGTTTTGTTTAATCAATGAATTTGAGAAAAATAAATATCAAACATCAGATTTTTGCAGTTTGGCAGCAGGGTGGGATCAGCCTGCAGGTGCGCCGTCTAGGTGTTGTTAAAAAACAACTGCAGATCAACTGCAACTTTGCAAATTGTAACGCGCATTTTCATTCGCGCACGGTATGTGCATTTAACAAGACGCGCATGAAACAATGATTTTCATTGGCACGTTCCGATCAACTGCAACTTGCGATCAATTGCGACTTTCGAACAACACCCCCTAGACCACTAGACCCATGCTGTATAGATTAATATTATAAGAACAACAAGTTTGCGAGCAGCTCAAGGTATATATATATTTTCATTGTCCTTAATCCAGAAGACTATCAAAATCCTGTGACTATCATAATTGTCGCCATCATCTTTGTCGGCGTCATCGTCAGGACCCAAACTCTGCGTTTCCCGGACAAAGAATCAATTAGGAACCACAGTCTCGCAGTGTTTTTTGTATCATCCTCCATAATTCTGGCAGCGTCTGTGCCGACTGTGCTTTCGTGAAAGTCGTAAGATGTCACGTTTTAAGGTGTTTGCATACATATTCCCGATTCTTCGAAGTTCAATGAACGCACTCGGCCTTTATCTTTCGAAGAGCATAGACGATAGACCTCAGTGCTGTTTAATATTCTGCTTAATACTTCCGATTTTCTTTTTTTTTCATATCGCGGCTCAGTAGTTAGGATATAAGCTAACCAACCTTGATTTCACAACATGATTACCCAATCCGAGGGCGGTGTTTCACCAAATCGTTCTTAAAATCATGCACGACTTTAAGACAGACTGGACTACGTTAACTAGTTCATTGCGCTTAAGATTCTCGATCAATCAGCACAAGAACTGATACCAGGGAGGTGTTTCACCAAGATAAGAAAGACTTTAAGAACGACTTTACGTTCGACTGGTATCAGTTCTTGCGTTGAATGCGCGTAATCGTGTGAACCATTGAGCGCAAGAAGGGATACCAGTCGAACGTAAAGTCGTGCGTAAAGTCTTTCTTATCTTGGTGAAACACCTCCCAGTCGTGTGTAAAGTCGTTCTTAAAGTCTTTCTTAACTTGGTGAAACACCTCTCCAGGATTCATTTTCGCCGATATCAACACCATTTACTTCATCGTCGTAATCATCATCCGCATCATCATCATCCTTTCTTTTTTCACCATCAATGATTCGTATAACCGCCATCGTTAGGATTACACGAAGTGCCTGTCGACATCGTCTTCATGAAGCTGGCATGGCACATGTTCGAATGCGGACGCGTTGTCCTCATCGGGCGACCTTGCCAGTTAAAGGCAAGATACCACCTAAGATCGTCGCGTGTACTCTGCTTGCGGTACCATTGGATCCATCGTCTTCTGCGACAGGTGCCTGGTGCCTCGTACCACGCACCCTTTGAGTTGGTTGCGTCGTACTGGATGGAAAGAATTTAAA
>BQKZ01001455.1:37627-61986 GCA_036244855.1 Temnopleurus reevesii
AGGAGTGTAAATCAAAACTTTGAAAATTCATAACTTTTGAATGGATAGTCCGATTTTGCTCAAATTTTCACAGTTTGTTCATCTTATTTTTCTTCATTTAATGATAGCAATTTAATGTCTGAGTGTAGTTCCCCTTTAAAGATGAAGAAATGTGAATTTGGGGGATGTTTATCATGACATGTAATTCTTATATACATTTTGAGACCAGAGCATATTTCTTATTAACAAACTGATTCTTTTGAAAATTTGAATTTGACCGTTAAATCATATTTAGCGCCATCTCATGGGTTATAGCATTATTTTGCTCGTTATGAAGCATATACAAAGTTATTTCTGAGATTTGACAATAAAATGATATAGAGATATACACAACAATTGAATTCTGAAATTTTCATCCAATTCTGAGCATGAGAAATTGTCCTTTATTAAGAAGGAAAATATTGAAATAGTGTGGTGCAGCACCACACTATAAACAGTTGCATATTTTAGGTTATAGCTTTTCCCAAACTCGTTCATTTTTTGCACAATATTTTGTGCAATATGTTTATGATACGATATTTAATTTCATATAGATTTGAAGATAAAATCTGGTGATAAAAATAATCGCTTTTGCCAAAACTGTACTTGGGCTTTAATTACGTACTCATGTAGCACATTTACTGTATGAATTAATTTATGGATCATGATTTATTTTGAAATTTGTAACTGATTTATATTATATTTTTATTGCAACTGGAATTAAACTAAACTGAAACTTTGAAAAATGAAATCTAAAACATAATCAAATATATTTCAGTCTCTCACCGGTGCTCCAGATCTGAATGAAAGAAAAATTGTCATAATTCGTTTTCCTTTCATATTCATTGCAATAGACCTTGACATTCGCATTGATCCAGTTTGCAAATAAATGCCGACAATGATTATATTCATCATGTTGCGATCGATTGGTATACGTATTCGGTCTTGATAATGTATTCTAATTGTGTTACTTTCATTTATATGTAAGTCTTCTTATCCATATATCATTGTGTATCTACTAATTTTCATTTCTATGTGCATTAGGAAACATGATAACAATCCCACCTTGTCACCTAGCACGTCCTTTACTGCTCCCGTATTGTCTTCGTGATTTTGTTTTCTCCCTCTCTTCTGTTTTTTTTTCTATATGTAGTTTCTTTGTTATACTTCTCTCCTGTTGTTTATTTTTGTAATATCTGTTTACATATGCAATTATAATGTGATAATCTGTATATGTTTACGTGTATATGCCTTTATCATGTATAAATTATGAATGTAATTATTAGGGACCAGCCTTCTAAACAAGCCACGCTTCTTTGCTGGCCTCTTTTTCCATTTCTTTTGTATATTACTTCTATTATTATTCATGATATGTTTTAGTTTGAATCTTCAAGGAAATGAGAAAAAAAATAAAATGGTTTGATTTGAATCATAGATTTATGATGAAATGATCTTCCCAGGGTTTGGTATATTTTTTTATGTTAGCAGGTACATTCTTTACTTCCGTGGCTTGCTGCTTCTTCAAAGTCCATCGGGGGAGGTTTAACGGAACGGTCCGAAGTATTGGGTTGCTGACAACCCATTGAGATGCGCGTTGGAGATGAAGCACGCATTCTACGGAGATGATGGTGAAACAGGACCTATGATGGTTCCTTGGAAGACCCTCCAGGCCTTCGGGATGATCCCTGACTCATCCCCGCTGCTCTGCTCGGATCGATGTTTACTTTTGATTAACAATGGCTTATTGTCATGGTGTGAACATCCTAATGTCTTTTGTTTTCTCTCGCATGCTGAGTCTCACGGCGAATGTAATGGCGCCATGGGTACAGCGCCCCCTTCATCAAAATGAGGAAAATGTTGAAAAATGATCATTCAAACAGAGAAAATGGTTTGGAATTTTAAAAAAATGGCGTTAAAGGAAGACTACACCATCCATAACTTTCTTCATTCTCATGGAATCGGAAAGTTCATTGATTTTTTTTTTCACATGACATCCCCACCACGACGGCACAACAAATAATGCCCCCCCCCCCCCCACGCAATTTCTGGGCGACTGGCTACGCCCCTTATTCTGTCTGTTATTTTTCTAACGTTCTTTGGAGCTATGATGTTTGGGGATTTCTGTGAAAGTAAGAACGTGAACATAGTGTTGATGTCAAAGGAATGCGATGGAAAACAAAAGATGGAATCTTTGAGTGATACCACCTGATTTGAGAATTTGAAAATAACAATAGGTCGGTTTAAATGTCCTTTCACAAGATTAGACTTACATATTGTCTCGAAGAATTCGGTGGGAATTGTTAGAAATCTATCATTTATGTTAAACCATATTATTGGTTGAAATATGATTGGGAAATAAACAAGGTTATTTGGGCATCGCAATCTAAATATAACGACAAGATTCTTTGACCAATTTCCTGTAAACGGTATTATCCATTTGAAGTGTTCCGCCGAAAAAAATTGAATAAGGTAATAACATTCAGCACTAAAACAGAATCCGAATTATATATGAAACCAAAAGTCGGAATTTTTCCCGGCATTTTTTGAAAAATGTTATTCGTTTTTTAACGAAATTCAATTGAGAAGTCATTTTTGTGCAAATATGATTGAAATGAAAACCTAAGTGGGCGCAAACTAATAATAATGACAAAAGCAAAGTGATGAAAAATTTCACAAAGATACAAATGTTGCTGAAATATCTCGCATCATTTTTATATTCCTGTACACTCTAAAACAACCTAATCATTTTTTTTATTAGATCGTCTTATGATATTATTATGAATAGAAACTGATCATTATGAAATAAATTGATAATCATATGTGACTTGTATTGATTTTTTTAATTGAATCTAATCATTTTGATTAGATTTCCTATTCGTAATTATAATAAGATTTCCACATAAAAAATATGATTAGATTGTTCTAATCATTTTGATTAGATTTCCAGGTGTCCCCGTTTGTATTGTTTTCCTAATCAAATTTGATTAGTTTGTTTTTAGAGTGTACAACTCCTTCTCAAATTACTTGTCGAATACAGCTCTGTTTCGTGAGTTATCAGCCTCAAAGCTTGTCACATCTTTTTGTAAATTCTTTTCATTGTCGCATATCTATACATTTATCCATCGATAATTATTTTAGCTTTAACACGATGTAAACTATTTTCGAAAAGTTAAGTCGAACGCTATTTCAATAGTTCTTTGTAATGCTATTGAAATCGGAACCGGCCTGTCATTGTTGTGTCCGCACAGTTGAATACACGGTGTACGGATCTATTGTCTGCGTTTGACTTAACTTTTCGAAAATACATGTAGTTTATACTGTGTTCTTTTTAATGTGATGCAGCTTTGAATAAAATAATAGATTCAACTTACTCTGTCGGAGAAGTGATAAGCTTTATCAAAAATGTTATCATATCTCGATCGTCATGAATGGACAAAATTTTCAGAGAAATAATTTTCAGAAGTTTTTATCTCACCCAAATATAAAATATTAATAAAATGCTTGCGAGAGGTAAATATCAATTAAATATACTTAAAACAGCCCAAGTAGGTAGTTCTTACTCGCTTTTACTTGAAAACAATCCTTAATCTAAGTATTGCAAACTTACAATCCCCAAAGCAACCAAAATAAGTTATATAACACCGTAGAAAACACAGTAGAAAAATGATAATATGATATCCTAAGTAATTAAAAAAGCAATTTCAAATCCAATAAAGGTTCTTCTTGACAATGTAAAAGATACGAACATTGTTAGGCAGTTTCTATAAATTAAGTATGTAACACGATTCCTTCCGTACACAGGTATGAAGGTAAATTTAGTATAGAAAATGAATTTAGTTTTTAGTAAATCATACACGTTTTCTGTCTTTACTCATTCATAAATCTGTACGAAAACGCAAACTACAGGTCACGATTTTCTGACTATTTATACTATCATTTCCGACTCTTTTGTTGAAATAAAAACAAACTGTGAAAATACCAATTGTTCGGATGTTTACTTTCTCCTCATCTATCTATACATCGTTTTTCCTCTAAACAAGGGCATACATGCCAAATGGGCGTGGACCAAATTAATTAGCTAATGACAATGCCACGTCCATCATTCGCGGTTTGGCATCACATATCATATTCTATTGTTCGATGTATATTATATTTTTTTCATTGTTGGATGCGCTGATGTAGAGGTTGGAAAATTGTTTAAGTGTTTTCTCTTTGTTCACACCATATCCATCCAGATTTCAGCTACGGTGTCTCAGAAAAGATGCAGCTATTTTTCACTTTCATTTCATTTCCTTCTCCTTCCCTAAAAACTGCATAATGGAAACTAAGAATAGATTTTTTTCGAGGTAGAAGACAAAATACTGTATATCATTCGTGCGTCTGATGTTATTGATTGTCGCGTACGGTGTTTGGTGTGTGTAAATTGTTACGTGGGTATATTTGAGTGGCTGAAATGTGTGTGGGATGCAAAGTGTTTTCGTGCATAGGTATATGTGGTGACTTGTGTGTATGTGTGTGTGTGTGTGTGTTTGCGCGCGCATATTGCTAACTGAATTCATGCAAGATAGCAAACATTAATTGTAATTGTATGTTATTACCTACATAATGAGTTTGAGACATAGAATAATAATTTTAAAACATATTTCTTTAAAATATTTCTTAAAAAAAAACTTCTTACAAATTGTATGTAAATTCTTGTTTAAACGAATGGAAGAGACCGGAATTTTTAAAGTTTTTATCAATTCTTGGCAAATGCATTTTTCTAGCATTATGCAGATTAGTTAAGCGCAGTGCACAGTGATAGTTGACATTGCCAGTTTTATGATTCAGATGTTCATGATACTTAGAATTAATCTTTTCCTGATTACAAACTGTACAGTACTGCACTCATCAGGACACTGTGCTACTATATAAGCTCTTGAACCATGGAAAAGTTTGCCAAAGTAAAGTTGATATTCAAGCCCCACAAAAAAAATGAACTTTTGTGCATGAGAATACTACAAAAGACTTGATTTCTTTTGTTATCAACCAAACACCCGTACAAGATTTAAAAACCACAGCTCACGCGCGTCTCCACAGGGGTGAATAGCTTCTGCTCTGACTTCTTTCATCTGTGATGAACCGATTTTTTTTTCCCCTTATGCATTATGCCAAGTACGGATCTTCCTCATATGTAAATAAAACACATTCATATTAATCATCACCTGGCTTCGCTTGGCCAGTGAATTATGCTAACCTGCCAAAAGATGAATCGAAAAGGTTTAGGATACAAGTCTTACTATTGGTGATTAAGCGGTGCATTAACCCGAAAAGCCTGCGGTTTGGGCCAATGTGTAATTTTGAAGGTGGAAATGACAGAATGTTCCGAATGAATAAATGTAAATACTACTATTGTTTAGAAATCCTGTATAAACCGGCCTGTATGGTAGTATTTTATGTTGTTTTAAAGAGTTTTGGTGTCGTTCCAAGCAGCTTTGTGTAATAAAATAATCTGTAATCTATTAGATATGCGTGTTGTGCAATTTTTTGTTCTTCCATTGTCCATTACAAACTTTTGAAATATCGTAGAAATTTATGATCATAGCTGACGGTTGATTTGTGTACGACATTTTAGAACATCGTGCATATTGAGGACTTCGTGTGGAATTTGGTCTAATGGGTTGAAGAGTGTGAAGAGAGAGAAGAATTTGTGGCAGAAACCCCCAAAATATAGATAGATGACGATCAGAATTAGGAATGTAATGTTCCATCCAAATCAGTTCATTTTTCGTATCTCAGTTATTACAAACAATAATTGCTTTGTAAATGATACTTCTACTTCTATACTCATCTACACTCATCTTAATGAGGAGCACTTTTACCACTACTCGATGTTAAGTTCATAATGTTGACATGCTATCATAACCCCCTGATAACTGTAAAATATGCATTCTACAAATATGTCTTAATCATGATGTCCTCGCCATTCTAGCTTTGCAAGCTAATCTGTGATAAATTCCTGAATATTTTTTTTTTATTTTATGTTATATTATCATTGATGTTATTATCATTGATGTTATTGTTCTTATTGGAATTGAAATGGAATAAAGATTCATTCATTCATTCATTCAAATTACAGACTTATATGAAAACGGTTCTGATGTCCTAGCTTTACCAGCCTCACAGGCTAATCTGTAATATAGTCTTGAATAATTTTTTTTTTCTCGAAATTACGGACATATTACACAGACGTTTCCTAATTAATATGGCTTTCCTAACTTTACAACATAATCTGTAAGATACATTTTTCTTAATTGCAGACTTATCATAAAAAAAATGTTTGATAAAGTATAATAATAATGATAATAATAGATGCAATTTATGTAGCGCACGTATCCACTGTGCGGAGTGCTCAAGGCGCTTTGTATTATTATTACCCTGGCTTCAGCCCGGCGCAATGTCCTAGCTTGAATATTACTTAATATAACTTGTCTAAAATACTTTTCATTGATCATCATTGCATGATCGTCATGCAGGTGTAATAGAATTGTACGTGGTCGCATATAATTGGGCTATTACGTAATATGTTGTATCAAACGATATCCCGACCCACGATTGTTACACTATAAAGTGATAATTAATATGACGTTTTCACATTGATCTATATTTCCCCATTAAAACCTCGTTTCCGAATGGTCAGAGTGGCTTTTGATGTTGTCTGCGCAACTATTGATTTAAATAATTGCCAATTGTTGTACCGTTTATACAAACTGAAGCAAATTCAAACCGACATACACAAAATGTTGTGATACAGATGTCTGTAAAGGCGCCACTAGTATATAAATGTCAATATTGTTATCATCATTATTATCATTATTATTACTAGCAGTAGTAGTAGCAGTAGTAGTAGTAGTAGTAGTAGTAGTAGTAGTAGTAGTAGTATAATTATTAATATATCTAATGTTACCATCAGCTGTATAGATTTTAACAAACAGTACGGTGTGGACAGAATGTTTCCCCTATGTCGGGTAAAATTGAAAATTCCTTTTAGAGTGAAGGTGTTAAGAATAAAACGTTTAAATATCCTAACGCTCTGAATTTTTTTAAAAACATTTGTCAAATATTGGTGCTCATTCTGCATCTGTAGCCCACTTCCGAACTACGATTTTGTCAGTTATAATATCACAATTGTATTTGACATCTGACATACTGATATCTAAGTGTACATTGTAAGTTTTGTGTCACATAAATTAATGTGTATCAGTTACCATTTCATTATGCCGTACTGCTTGCAGACTGCTGTTGGCTGAAGAACATTTAAGCCATTCTTAAACTATTTAAAGCCCGGATCTAAACACGCGCCAAACCAATGGACAATTTTAACAGCCACGCGCGAGCACCTGGCGCCCTGCAAAGTTACACACCCTGAACGATTTACTCTTCCCTTTTGCTTTTTTTTTGTTTGATCAAACAAAATTTAGTCATGTAGAAAAACCACAGCGATTGTGACTCAGCTCAGGATCAAACAAAAAAGTACTATCATGACGTTTTTTTTAGAAAGGTTTTGACGTTTCATGCACAGTTTTGGAGCGTATTTACATTTTTAATCCGCTTTAAACCTGGATGCTTAATTCTGTATATGCTTCCCATGTACACAATGAATTGAAATCGAATGCACAACCGACTAGAGTAAAAATTGCTTTATCTTCTATCGATAAAAATAAGACGTGTCTATATTTCTCGCTGCTCGAAACCTCAGCAGGATTGAGTAAGACGAGGGTTACTTTTGGACACGAGTCTTTCAATCGATTAAAATACCCGCATTTCCATATGAGCATCATACAAAACCATATTTCATCGACGATTTCTGTTCTATCTATTTTGCAAAACAAGGTTTTTATACTGTAGACATAAGATCGTAACAACATCATGAATGATCACTCGCTCTATCTGGAGTATCTATTTTTATTGGTAAATAGGTTGAAACATTTTAATATTGAATAAGTCTACGTCATAGATAGTTATATTCATATATAAGCTGATTTTCATAACCATCTGCACCAGGCTTGTTTTGACGTAATATCTACAAAATCGCAGGTGTTCTAAAGGTAGCCAATTGAAAATGTGATTGATCAGGCAGTTTATCAGCATTCGCTTTTTTCTTAAAAGAACTCATCTTCTTGTTTTCGAATTGTGAATTAACAAATAAGATGTTCAAGGTGATATTGAAGGTAAAAATGGACATTAAATTGATTATTTGGACAATCAGAGCTTATATTAAATTACTGGATGCATGATGCTTTAATAGAACTTTACTGCTTGATCGAAACCCAGTTACGGATCAAGTGTATGTGGTATTAATTCTAATTTCTTTCGTAAAATGACGGAACCTTCCAAAATTTTGAGGCTACATTTGCTTTTGCAATCGGTCTGTGAATGAACATTCTACCTTTAAAACTTGTACGTGTCTTTGTAGAATCATGTTGGGGGAGGAAAATTGACTTGTCTGTCAGAGCCCTTCATTGAAAACATAAGAAATCCTCTCTGAACAACAACAAATGCAGATTCGAAGCAGCATGCCTTCTAATCGGTCATCTCTTAATCATTAGCAAGGCTCGGAACCGATAGCCCAGACGGCCCCATCTTGACCAGTTAGTTGGACTTACACGATGGACTAACATAACTTAGTAAAGCATGATTGACGAGTATTTTGTTCGTCCAGTAACTCGCTTTATGTAAAACAAAATGGTATAGTTGTCTCAACACGTTTATGCAAGTCAAGTATGTCCAGCTAAAATCAAGCTGGTCACTGGACTGAGAGATTGCTGGTCAATTAACTTATGTTAGTCTACCATTAGTCATTCAAATTATTCAAGATTGAACCATCTGGACTTACCTAGCTTTTCAGTGAACATGTGAAGGTTTGAATGAGATTTGTTTACTTTCACAATTCACTCTAATTCATTTACGCAGTGGTATAAGGTATCTGTAATTTTATAGATAAGGAGGTTATATGCAATGCGAAGTTAAGAGATTATCAGGTGCATGATATATAGAGTTCACTGAACTTTTATAATTATCATTATTTAGCTCTTGTTTAACTCTTATTACAACCTGTATAAAATTGCTTTATAAGCAACATTTCAGGATTAAAATTACAATGGGTTCATAAGAGAAGTATTTTCTTTTATATCTTTCCATAAAATAATCATATTCAGCGTATTTTTTTCAATCGTACCTATATAATGCACTTTTCCTGGCTAAACCTAGTTTCTGGCAATTTTATCGATTATCCAGAGTTGGAGATTGACATGAAGAGTAAGATAACAATCAAGAACATCTTCCATATCGTATTATTATCACAAATTGGTGAAGCAATCTTCCTACAGTTGAAAAATAGTCCAAGTATTGGCCTTTGCCCTTACAATATTTGTCTATAGAAAGATACTAAATCGAATCCGTTCTAAGTTTTTGGTAGTTTTCTCATTTCATACTATTCCATATTACTCATTGTCCAGTTACACAATGATTTAATTCATTCTCTCTGAAAATGTGTACTTTTTTTCGTCAACTTCTGAAAAATTAGAACTTATTTGCAAAAAAAATTACGTTAAGAATTCCAACAAATTGGACTTCTACATTTCCTGGAAAGAAAGTTAAATCACGCCACTATCTTTGATTTGACAAAGGCAATTTTGTCCAGCAGAACATATGATGGTCGAATGTTATAAATGCTAACTATTATTAGACTTCAGCTTCTCAGCCAAATTCTCATATATTTTCAGTTCTTTAACCACCGTTGTCATTTAATCATTGTACAAATCCATATTCAAACGTTTGCATTCGGCAATATGAGTATACCAATTTGAATTAATATGTAAAGGCTTCTCAATAGATAATATTGCTACAAAAAGTTATCAATAGAGCTCTCTTTCTCTCTCTCTCTCTATATATATATATAGATATATATTATATTGAATTAGATCGCTATATCATATATTTAATTACAAAGCTTTATATACATAAAGTAGAAAAGATCATATATATATATATATATATATATATATATATAGGAGTTTTCTCCTTTGGTTTCTAAGATTATAAATCTATGACCAATGATAAATTGTATAGGTAAACTGAATAAAAGAAACACAATATATATCAGCATATCGTAAAAATGAAATCCATATAAAAATGCACTAGTATTCTATACAAAAATATCTAGGCATTCTAAAATTGAAAAGATAATAATTTAATTGTAAAGAGCTCTCCATAATATGACTTGTGACTATTTCATGTGTCCTTCTTTTATCTAGTGGTATCCTCGGTGTGTCATATCTATTTTTCCCCCGGGGATGCGGAGTTATTTTGAGCGTGTAAATACACTTTCGCTGACGAGTGGCGTGAATAAGCAACGAGTCATGAATTAGCCAACATCAAAATCAATTTTCACCACAATGCAATCCGGGATTCCTGAATGAAAGGCTGACTCACGGATTGCGACCAAACCTTTTAAGTGGCACCGTTGCCATGGTAACTATACACAAGGAAAATCACCTGGATTAAGACTGATGGCGATGATGGGATCCGTACAACGTGTATCACGAGCTTCGAATCCGCTTTTATATCTATTGTTTACATCCATCATTTATATTCATTAATAATTTTTTTATGTTTTTCTTTTATGTGTTTATATATATTTCTATTTAACCATTTCAAGTCACGTGAGTCACACTTTGTGAGGTGTTTTTAAGCTTAAGTAGGCATTCTTACTAAAATTGCTTTGCAGACACGTTTCTTTTAGATATAATATTTCAATTTGGCCGTCAACAATGCGCATAATTCCATATGATAAATGTATAATATTTATGATCTATGGCTTAGCATTTTCCCTTTTTACATGACGATTATGCGCTTTACCATGTGTACCTTATTGTACTTGAAATGATTCTTCACAAGGAATAACTGGTAAAATTTACCTCCAATGGACTGAGGTTATGGGTCAAACCTTTACGTTACACATTCAGATGGACTTTCATAAAATCTATTGCGTCACTAACGATTCAATAGCATTTTGCTCCATGAATCGAAATGTTCCAAATGTATCAGAAAGGCGCGTTGAAATTACGCGACACTTGAATTTACCAAAAATAATAATAACCAGATAGGTCTCTTACTGTCCACGATTTTTGTTCCAAGTCAATTATGAACACGTTTATTAAGTGGCACACGACTATGCTTATCTGACCAAAATATTTTTAATCAGCTGAACTTTAAAGTTTCATGTGATAGCAATTGCTGTTGATGTCATGCTTTTCACATGTGAGTGTTGATGTTTGCTTAATCTGAACGTTTAATTATATTTTGAAATAATCCGATGCGTATTCAAGTCATTGATATTCATTGTGTTATTCCAATGATGTTGACATGTGTAAAAGTTGAATTTGTCACAATTCTGTTTTATGCTACCCCAAAATAGTAAATGCCTACCACCTTATACTATATAGTGCGAAATCATCTGAAAGGTATACCCTGTATTAGTGTATATTGAATATTGGTATTGTGTGCATCAAGTATATTTGATGCTTGTATTCTCCACATTCCAATATCTTTTTGTTTTTGCGTATTAGAATAAATTGACATTTTCTATGATATTTACAATTCGAACATTGTATAGAATATGTCAAATCTTTGTGATACCTAAAACGATAACTTTGTTAGTTTGGTGACGTGATCCATTTATAGATTGGAATTGAAGTTTTATTTGCAATGTTGACTTGTTCTGACTTTGAAGAGCGGTGTTTTTTCACTGTATAGTTTTACATAGGTTAATTTGTCAATATGCAATATCTCTTCAATTTATAATCAAAACTAAATTTAAAAAAAAAATGATGTATTAGAACGAGTACGTCAGATGGATAAGAATGTCAATCATTAAAAACCAATAGAATAGAATAATGACTTCTAACTAATAATTGCTAAAAACAAGTTGAGATTCTCGTTGTCAAGTAAAGTTCATCCTCTTGGTGATTTTCATTCTGATATATTCATTACATTTGTCATCGTAACCATGGATAAATACTTCTCCCATAGCTACACATCTTCTTATTACACCATTCATTGTAGGATAATCACTTACACTCGACGTAACTTATATATAATTATATATCCCTAAATTGAATTTGAATAGACAGTGCTACAGTGCGATTTCACTCCAAAATACTAACGTGTTTTTCGTGAACCGTACATGATATGATAGTGTAGTATATTTCCGATCCCTCAAACACAACAAATAAAAGAATACTTTAGAAATGATTACTCTTTGCTACATTTTCAGTTAAGACCTCTAGAAGTAATACAGTTCGATATCGAATAAGATTATTTCAATATAATCATGTTCATGAGGTAAGATTAAAATAAGTAAAAGTAAAAACAGGTATTTCCATCTATTATAATGTGTAGTGCCAGGGAGCTCTATGTGTACTGGAAATATCGACCAAGTTTGGTGTAACTCATCTCATAGTTGATTTGGTGCTCCCTTATACTCTTAAAAGTTGGACAAGTGTTGACCTAACACTGGGCTATTTATTGTTGAAACATTAATGTTGGTTTTTACTTTAAAAACTATCCAACCATGGGGATATACATGTATTCTGAATTTGGATGAAATTTACTCTGGCTTAAAACAAAATACACAGAAGTTACTCAAATTTTAACCCGTATTTGTGTGGATAAGAGATGGCCAAACCTTTAAAGAGTGTTTTCATACACGTTTCCCGCCACCCACCTGCTGACATTATTGATAGATCTGTATCTCACGGGTCAAAGACTACTTTCAAACACCATTTTTTCTTTCTCCTCTTAAAGCCTGAGTCACACCTTTGCGATTTAAAACAAAAAAAGACCAAAAAAAATAAAAAATAAAAACGCTCCCTTGACGCACAAAGACGCAGGTCATGCGATGGACTGACGCTCGTCGTACGCTCATTGAGCGAAAGACAAACGTCAGTCCACCGTCTGATATGCGTATGCTGTCCGTCAAGGGAGCGTTTCTAATTTCCAAAAACGCTAGGCCGACGCAGGCTAAAAACGCAAAGATGTGACGCAGGCTTAATATTTCGTGTGGGTTCTTGCTTTGTGTTTATAATATTCACAATGATTACTTACTGTATATGTCATCTGCATCCCATGTAGTCGAGACAAGCCCCGCTGGATCGACGCTGATGTAGCCATGGTTTATATGAAGGACCTGACACCCCTCTGACTCCACCCCTCTCCGCTTTCGACTCCTTAACGAAACATCGTTACCCCCCTCCGCTGAGGAGCTTCCAGAATGGTTACATTTCCTCATGCGCAGAACATCATTGATGTTAAAAGTATGTGATCTGTTTCTATGTAATGCATAACTGATATCACTCCTGTTATTATTAAGCGTGACATTTATTCTATTGACTTGGAAGTCATCGTCCTGAAACGATGACGATGACGACCACCACGACGATGACATGGATTCCGACGTCGAATTGAATTCGTCTGAATTATGTGATTCGTTGATATTTAATGACAAACGCGATGATACATTTAATCCCTGAAAACTTGCGATTGAATTGTTTGATACAAAGTTAGCACTGATTTGTTCATCTGCCTCTCTCCTCTTTCGAAAAGTGTTAATACTTCTTATTGTTCTTCTTCTCCTCTGAGGTAATATTGTTTGTAATCTTAAATTAGTTCTCCACCTCTCTTGTGACTGCGAGACTGTGTTCGAGTCCGTCGCAGAGTGTAACGTTCTTTTTAATCTTAAGAAATCATTTACAGAGCTTCCTTGCGATTTTCGCCTTAATCCTGCCATTTCAACGTCTTCCTCGTTTGCTAATGGCCACGTTCTGGAGTTAATAATCGATTCTGGGTATTCCTCATTATCAGAGCGATTTTGGGGTTTCCTTTGATAGTCTTCCCACGTTGGCTCAACAAGGGCAGTGAAACTCCGCAAAGTGTCGAAGACGGTTGTTGCCGATGCCTGCCCATTGGTCGGTCTCAGGGTCTGGAATGAGCCTTTCAGAGTTCTGGAATAGCTTGGATTCAGCGGTGATCCATCTGTAATTCTGTGTACCAACGTGAGGGTGAAGATCGCTCGGAAAACACCTCCCCACCCGAAATTCTCTCTCACCTGAAGCATACTACCGACCAGGGAATCCACACGTGCCTTTTGGGGGGTTTATCTATTGGAGATGGAGCTGTGAAAATAGTTAAAAGTTTGGTTAATCGGGTTCCTCCACTCGCACCGACTGACACCTCGCGTGTTAAGTATCGTGTGAATCAAGGTCCAAGTCACTTGGCAGATTCACACAATCTGGGCAATACCAGTGGTCGCCAGAGGAGCCAGGTAGTGGGCCTAATAAAACACAGATCGTTAAGCAAAGTGAGGCAAAGTGCATCCAAAATTCGAGAAAAATTAACCGCTTTCTTCTTCTCTCCCTCTCCAGTTTGCCTCCTCTCAGCACCTGGTTGCAGACGCGATCATCATACACTGATGCAGCATCGTAGACGAGTGACATGACTTTATACCAAGTTTGTCTCAGCGTAGGCGAACACGATATTGATTGATTAGCGAAGATTGGTAATGAATGGATCACTTGAAGATTTTGGAGGGTGTTTTCCAAGTCGCTGGGAGGCGATGAGACGCAGAGAGGTCGCGTTAATAGACATACTTCTGATCGCGTGCTACCAACGCATAACATCAACCGACCACTGTCCATTTGAGCCCGACAGCCAACCACCGGCCTACGCATACCCAAATCGAGAGCCACTAACCCCCGCTCTCACGGCGACCAGTCTATGTCTGCCAGTATACACCAATCCAAAACCAGCTAAAATATTATGATAGAGAGAGAGCCATAGAGAGACAGACAAGTGGTGGAGTTTCCTAATAGATATATGCGACCTTCATACGAGGCCTCACATGTTACACAGCCAGGCTTCGATGTTCCCTATCATATCCCACCCGCGATGAGAACTATTTAACAATTGTCATCTCCAATTTAGATTTTTTTCTGCTTCTGCCTAACAACTAGAGCGATTGAAGCTTGTCGCTGGAATGCTGTCTATTGTTCACATCAATGTTGGGTCGTACGTCTATTCTGCCACCCAGCTTAGTGTAGATTCAAGATATGAATAGTACGGATCATAAAAACATTTATCTCCAAAAATATGTATTATATCGCGCAGATCAAACCAAAATATTTTTACACACTTTGTGTGTATTGCCTACGGACATCATAAATATAAAATGAGTATCTTTTTATATCTGCGATGTACTGTCGTTGGAAATTCCTGGGGATTTACACTTATTGCAAGAAGTACAATGTTCTCATCTTCATATTGTCGAGGCAAATGTCCAAATTAGTTTACATTTTTCGATGAGTCGGGAACGGGCTTTCTAATATTGGCAGGGAGCGGTTGACCTGAAATTGATTTGTTAAAATTAGGTCGTATTTTACCAATGAATCAGAATGACTTCCCTCGATTGATGGAACGAGAATAATATGACTGAAAATAGCAGTTGATACTTTCCTCTGTAATAAAAAGAATCAACTACACGTATACCTGGATGTTCTCTCGTTTATCTCCTCTTTTCTCTGTCTCGTAACTCTCGGCGATTAACTTCTGTCTTTCTATGAAAAAAAAACGAATCAGTTACACACATGCATACACATACACACACATATATATATATATATACACACACACACACACACACACACATATATATATATATATATATCTATGCATACACACACAATCATTTATGATTCACCTCATTTCTCTCTCTCTCTCCCTCTCTCTCTCCCCCTCTCTCTCTCCCTATACACAGCAATACTTTACCATTTCACCTTGTCCGAATCTTTGGAATTCTGTATTTTGTACAAACATTCAAAACTATGGTTTCCAGGTCAACCAATACAACCAAACCAAACAGTGAAATAATATGAACCATTTGACCAAAAAAATCGTCACAGTTTTTTTTAACAATGCCAAAATATGACAGAAACGTTGACAACGTCTATCTAACGTTCATCAAATTTGAAAGACTCACGTGAGCGTACGTCGAATGTCAGCCGAACGCCCCCAATGTCAGCTAAGTGTCGCCCCATCTTAACTCTGCGTTCACATAGCATCCTTTAAATTACATGATGTCTGAGCAGACGTTAGCTAGAAATGAAAGGTTTACTTTGACGTGCCTACTATAATACTCCAAACGGAGTGAAATCTTTGAATACATTGTTACAGAATAATTATATTTTTTTGTTGTAAATTGATAACATAGCTTGGTCACACACAAAATAAACTTCAAATTTTGACGTTACTCGTGAGCAGGAATAAAGGTGCAACATTACGCAAAAATGTGCAAACAAATACAAAACTGGTAGCATCTTTTTGGGTGCAATATCTGCATGGTCTTTTTAGTTAAAAGTCGAGCAAAGAAGTAACACGATATAAACTATTTTCGAAAAATAAAGTCAAACACCATTTCAATGGTTCTTTTTAATGCTATTCAAATCGTAACCGGCTTGTCATTGTTGTGTCCGCACAATTCTATTCACGACGAACGGATCTATTCTCCTTTGACCGACTTTATTTGTCGAAAATAGTTTATATCGTGTTAGTATGAATTTGCATTCTACCGAGTGCTCAGAGGATTCAAACCTGCGCCTTTGAGAATATGGAATTGCTTGGATCTCGCTTATCCGATCGTACCTTGCTCCCATGCATAAAGCCCCGGTCACATAGAGCCCCGGAAGCAACACGATTCACCCCGACTCTTTGTTAATTCACAGTTAACTGCCTCAGAACAAAGAGTCGGGGTGAATCGTGTTGCTTCCGGGGTCCTATGTGACCGGGGCTTAAATGACTTGATACCTTTGAAAAGGGTTCTCAATGACTCTAGCGCACCGCTCGAAACTGTCAAAAGGTAATATGTTGCAACTTTTTTTCTGGTTGTTTGCACCCTTTACATATCCTTTACTGTGGGTGAATATCACGCGGGTGCAATAATGTACCTTGTAGAATTATGCCGTAGATTGCAACCCTTTTTTGTGTGTGAAGGGGTTGAGTTTTTAAGAATGATTATTGCTGAACATTTATGATTTTATCAATCCATAACATACCTACCATAATAAAACACAAAGCGCCATATATTTCTAGATTAACACGAAAATAAAGGAGGTTAAGTAATAATGCATCTTGTAGAGTTTAGTCGCAGATTGTAACCCTCGTGCACCTTTTTTTTAGTGTAAAGGGGCTGAATTTGTCAAAAAGATTATACTAAACATTTATGATTTTATCGATCTATAACATAATATGGTAAAATACAAAGCGCCATATATTTCTAGATTATATATGAAGGGGTGAAGCAATAATGCATCTTGTAGAGTTTAGCAGCAGATTGCAACCCTTGTGCACCCTTCTTCTTTTTTAGTATGAAGAGGTTAAATTTTCCAAAAAGGTTATTAATGAACAATTATCATTTTCTCAATCCATAACATAGCATGATAAAACACGAAGCGCCATATATTTCTAGATTAACACGACAATGAAGGGGTTAAGCACACAGGTACACTAACGTGATGATTCACGCTGATTAATCCCAACGTACTTGATCATGGCCAAAGGGATTGCATTCATCAACTGTAACAATATTGAATATCATTAAGCCCCGGTCACATAGGACCCCGGAAGCAACACGATTCACCCCGACTCGTTGTTCTGAGGCAGTTAACTGTGAATAAACAAAGAGTCGGGGTGAATCGTGTTGCTTCTGGGGTCCTTTGTGACCGGGGCATTATCCACACAAACAATCTCCAATGGGATATCTTACGAGTTTTTGATGTTCAGTATCTACAAATCAAGATAAATTTGACAACGGATCTCAGGTACTCTATTGCATCTATTAAATTAAAAAAAAATTGAATTTATCTCATTTTCTTTGCATTTCGAAAAACAATATTGAATATCATTACCCACACAAACAATTTCCAATGGGATTTTTTAATGATCAGTATCTAGAAAGCAAGATAGATTTGACAACACATCTCAGGTGCTCTTGCATCTATTAAATTTCAAAAAATTGAATTAATTTCAATTTCTTGCATTTACGAAAAATTTAATCATACGGCATAGAATGTGCCAAATATGAAATACATGTATGTCCACATTTTTTGCATGTGTTTATCATTTTTTTTTATGAGAGAGAGAGATAATACTAAATTTGGTTTCTAAGGCGGTTATCATTCAATATTGAATATTTACGCATTTTCGGGGTTTTTTTTTATTCATTTCCCGATGGATGTTTTATGATTTTAAAATGTGGAGCAATTAATGTTTAAACGTTTGGTGGCTTTTTCAGTCAATAGCGCCAAATTTTTGTCATGAGAGGTTGGAGCGAATTTGTAACAATTTTGAGGTAATAAAAAATACTATCTGATCCAACACATCCGTGACTGATTGTACTTGTGCGTTCTAGTTATCTTTTATTTGATTAGTAATTTATCCATTCAACAGTTAGTGTATTGACTTTTTCTATTATATTCCCTCTGAAACAGTAGTAGATATGGGATTTAGAAAAAAGTAGAAGCACCAATACTCTGAAAAACACCTTTTTTCTGCCGGCGAAAAAAAAATCCCCGATTTGATCTTTTATGTTAATCGACGTTGATTTGGCAATCGGCTGTGTAGTGTATGAGAGTAGAATAGCATTATTCATTAATAATCAATTCCAGAGAGTGGTGACTCTAATCATTTTTTATCTTTATGAATTATTTTAGAGTAATATTCAGACCTAAAAAATGTCGTAAAGTGAATTACCGTATTCTACCTCGGATAGACTGAAAAGTTTGAAAAGTTGAAAGCTGAAAACATGTAACGAAAATTGCTACACCATTGCAATTAATATAGATATATACATATATATATTCATAAAGATGCATTGATTATTTCGAATCGGTCTAAAGAGACCACTTTGTTTCCTAGTGGTCAAGATGATTCGAAAGAAAAGTGGGCTTTCTGAGGTAAGGGTGCAAATTTGAACCATTTTGGTCCAGAATTTGGACCCCTCGAGAAAGTGGTCCACAAAAGGGCTCAATGACATCAAACCCTGGTCTGAAATAAATGGATGTTTAAAGTCTTTCAGTGCCCCTTTAACATATTTGAAATTGGGACAAATATAATACATCTAGGTAGTTTCGAATCACTTTATTCACTTTGCATATACGGAATGTACTTCATAATATATCAACTTTGGGCATCAATCTGTGTCTAAGCCAGGTCTAAAATCAAAACAACAAATAAATATAGATAAAAACGAAATTATAATGAATTATTAATTTCTTGTTGGTATCTATAAATACGACTTGTTAAGTGAATAGATGTAAGCACAACTGCAAAACATCCATGCAAACACATAACTATCTTTTACTGACGCAGACAAATCGTGGTTTGACCTTCCCAAATTGTTAGAGAAATCAAATTGGCATGAATGATACTATAGATTTAATGCATTAGTGTACATTATTAGTGATCATGGTTTGTGATTTCAAATCAGAATTGATATTAGATGCCAAGGCTACAACTCTCCCCGCAAAATGGAAAATATCAATTATGGAGGATAACACAAAACAAATGAGGCTCCTCATCCCTTATTATCCCATGAGGCCGAGTCACACCTTTGCGTTTTTAGCCTGCGCCTGCCCAGCGTTTTCTAAAATAAAAAACCGCTCCCTGTCATGGACGCACAAAGACGCAGGTCATATGGTGGACTGACGCTAGGCGTAGGCTACGCTCCTTGAACGCAAGCTGAACGTCAGTCCACCGTCTGATGAGCGTACACTGTGCGCTCGCGGAGCTTTCTTACTTTTCAAAAACGCTGGGTGGACGCAGGCTAAAAACGCAAAGGTGTGAGTCGACCTTTACCCATTGGATTCGGGACGCCAGATATTGGTGTTGGTTGTTGATACGAGCTGTATCCGTTGAACCCACGCAATGCTTCCGAATCAAGTCGCCCGATAAAGACCAACCGGTTCTGTGATTGTTTCCGTGGTAATTGAAATGTTCGCAATCTATTTATTGATCCAAGATAATGAGCTTTCAAGAATTTCCGAGAGTGATCATGAAATGATCAATCGCGTTTTTATTTAGTTTTTCTAAGAACATTTTATTTTATCTTCCAGTTTTTTTTATCTTATGACTACATTCAATATTGTCCAAACCTTTATATAATACTTTTCACTGATGAAAACAAAGATTTTTATTTAGTTGACATTAAATAATTCCTCACCACTGCAGGAAATAATTGTAATGTCAGTAAATGAGTTGATGAAAATAAGTTGAACAAAATGTTAAAGTTTAAGCAAGGTATATGATAATCCGTTCAAAGGCTAGCCATTTTCACAATTGGTAAATTTCGCAGAATCTGTAATATGCCGCTATCGAATTCACTTTGTATCTAAATTTTTCAAAATGAATTAATGTAAAATTCATCGTGACTCTTTCCTAAATGCACAAACGAATTGTTGACTCTTCTGGAACAAAGAAAAGAGAAAATGTTATACTTTGTTAATCAATTGAATGGAGTGTCGTGGTGTAGTGGTTCGGACTCTAGCCTCTTAACAAGAGGGTCGGTGGTTGGAATCTCACCCAGAGCGCTAATTTCCTTCAACAAGAAATTTACCCGCACTTTGTTGCACTCGACCCAGGTGAAAAGTGGGTACCTGGCAGGAATTTATTCCTTGGAATGCTCGAGCGCCTAACTGGCTTGCTCGGCAGTTATAGCCAGGGTAATAATATGGTACATTGTATCAAGCGCAGTAGAGTATATGCATATAGTGATTGCGCTTTATAAATGGACCTATTATTATCATTATTATTATTATTATTATTACTGTCTCTGTCAAAGTTTCACAGTTTGATCAATTAATGTTTGGATCCGGAAGTAGCAAAAGCGGTTAGACCAATTATCGTAAATAATATAGTTTAGAATGCGACCTAGTTTTAATTCACAAAGAAGCGAACTCCTGCCAGAAACATTTTTCTTTTAGACAATAAATGTGTTTTCTTTTACTTGCAGCTATTATGTTAACAACATGATAATAATATTTTGGATTTACATAGCACCTTATCACTTCTACGACTTCTCAGTTCAAAGCGCCTCTGATATTATCATCCTATCATTGGATATCAATTCATGCCTGGCATCAAGGCAGCCATATTACGTGCACACCTAATCAGATAATGTGTTGTTTTAACGGCCCCCAATCAAACCTGGGTAGAGTGCAGCTTTTTTGATAAATTTCTTGCTGATGGAAATTAACGCCATGGGTGTGATCGAACCTACACTCTTGTTGAAAGGAAATAATCAGAACCACTACACCAAGATGCCTTCACATAATATAATCTATTAAAATATAGAACATGAAGAATCAAGATTTCCCACTTTCAATCTTAGAATGGATTTTTTTTGGGGGGGGGAGATGATAGATGCATTATTTGGTTGTCGATTATACTGCCACAATAAAGATTGTGATAGTGGCGTTAGAATGATGCATTCTTTGTTTCATATCAATGTCATAATATATTTACCGATTTCTTCACAATTTTAATTAAAAGATATCTTCATGATAGCCATGTAGATCCCTTATTTGAATCATTACAATTATACAAAATTCATGTAGAAATGAAGAATTGTGCACCATAAATGTAAACAGATTGAAAATTTTGACTATTTGCCCATTTTCTAAAACCATGGATTCTACAAGAAATAAATTCATCGTGTTGTCTTGTGTTCGAAAAAAAAGGTCTCTCTCAACGCAAAATGCGTGGGCTGCATCACTCAACACCCTCAGTGCAAAAAGTTGAAAAATATTTCTAAATGTTTAAAGACGGATGATCCGTAGAAATGTCTTCACGGTTGTCATGTGCAAACTGGAATCTGTAAACATCAAGGAGCTATTTCTGAGGGTTCAATAATCGTACTGTCCTGGGCGTTTGGAATTCAGTTGATTTGAACTTCAAACTGCATCGTCATGTGTCAAAAAGTCCAAATTAAGAAACCTAGAAAGGGCTACATGGAGAGTGTCTATATATATATATATATATACATATATATAAATGAAAATAAATACACGGAAGCTAACGAATATTCCACCTGATTTAACGATTCCACCTGATGATCGCTAGCGTGAAACTCGGAGTTGTGGACAATAAAGATATGATCCATATTCGTTAGCTTCCGTGTATTTATTTTTAATTTTGCTCTGCTCTTAACGTACATCGAGCACTCTAGCACACGAAGCACCCATGTTTGGTTATATATATATATATATATATATATATATAAAATCGAATAAAAAAATAAAATCGAATTCCTTGGAAAAGCTAAGATTGCTTGATAATGCCTAGATTTGAGCAAGTTTTTTTTTTTATAAATCGGTAATTTAGGATAATGCCACGTTTTAAAACACATGTCGGTGGACGCTTATAGGACAGTCACATCAACAGGCTATCCTAGCCTGCTATCAAACCACATTAACAGATTTGTAATTATTACTGTCTTTTTCCGTTTGAAATATATAGTGTTGGAAAGTTCTTTTTTATTCAATCTCAATTATACAAATTCAATGATTAAACAAAAAACATTGATTTTTAGGTCATAGCTTGAATTTAAGATAATTCGGCAGCAAGTTGGGAGTAGCCTGTAGGTGTGACTACCTAATTAAGAATCTATGCATGTGTAAACTTGAAAACAAAGGGGTAGGAGTACTGTAGTATCCTTTTCACCATGTTCAAGAGCATTTAATGAAATTAAGATCTTAGTGCAAGCTGACATTAGGGTTTTAAATTCGTCCATAATTCGTCCATAAGATACATTCTCTCATAAAGTTCCTAAAGTAAATTTTGTTCGCACTGCATGACTTCGAATATCTTGGTTCACTGTGATAACATGCGCGCACCGTGGGGGAGGGGGTGTTATGGGGAGGCTATGGGGGCGCCCAAATTTGATGGCAAACGGCGCCAAAATTGCTGTGAAGGGGCGCCAAATTTTGTATGACTTTTTTTTGGGGGGGAGTTGTCAGCTCAGCCTAGAGAGGGGGAGGAGAGGGGGCGCCAAATATGTGCTCAGCCCCCTCCCCCCGGTATCAAAATCGTGGGTGCGCACATGAATAGGCTTACACTGTTGTTAAAACATAATTTTGCATTTCTTTATTCAGTGGGAGGCTTTTGCAAGAAGATTTTTTCGTGGAAAAAAAATGATCAGAATAATTGCAGTTTAGCAAAAAAAATCACGACACTTCATTATCCAGAAAACTCTGGCAAGGAACGGCATAAGATACGTTTTAAAATAATATTTTAGTAGTTTACAAAATGTGTATTCATGGTTACTAAGTAATAATGTTTGATTTGAGTAGAGTAAACTATTGTTAACAAATAATTCGTCTGAAAAGTGTTGAATGTCGTGGGCGTGTGCGATTATCATCCGCTGAGCGGGTAATTCTAAAAGAAGGGCTCGGACAACACCCTAGAAATTAAACTTACGGGGGCGACTTGTAGACCCAGATTTAGATGATTCTTAAAAGATATTTGCCCCCAAAGAATGTCAATGACACCCTAAATCACATGTCTGCTGAGGTAAATACAAAAAAAAAATGTTTCGGCTCTTCTTGTTTTCAGAAGATACAGTTTGATAGAGTATTCAGAAGGATTTAGAAGTATTTATTCAAAAGGTGCTTCATGTAAATTTGCATTTTTGCGTGGTTAGTTTTTTTTACTAATGGGAGACAGACAAGAGACTTCGGTTTGTGTCACAGATGCTATGTAAACCTGACCAACAATCGATTGATGATATATTCAGTAACTATTTGCAATGCCACCAAATTGATCATTTTTGTTAACAAAATGGACACGTTGAATTGTTGGTTTAGACACTGAAAAGGAACAGTCGCCCGCGCTTGGTATTTTGGGTATGTATGGTATTTCAATTATTACAAAGGTTACAATACGAATATCGACCTCTAATATGATCATTCCATGATGATGATGACTGCAATTACTGGTTTATCGAATACTGAAAGACCAAAATGTGAGTCATCGATTCCTTATTTTTATTTTGCTGTGGACAGTTGCGATTAGATAGATTAATTGCGATTTAAAGCTTCGCGATATTTTATATTCTTGGAATCTTTATGTTAACAGGCAGTGATTCTTTGATTTCTATACCAAAATACAGCTTTTATCTCATAGTTGATTTTGATAAAAAGCTATAAATTTAAAGTCTGTGCAGGGGCAGATCCGGGTTTTCCCAATAAGGGGGGGGG
>BQKZ01001455.1:62067-75577 GCA_036244855.1 Temnopleurus reevesii
AAAAAAAAAGAACCTCAAAAAACGAACCTGGGCCCCGTAACATAAAGGTTTGTGATTAATCCCTATTTTACTTTGCGATTAATTGCAATCTTTAGTACACGTTTTGGCATAGACTTGCGATTGATATCAATCGCTATCAGATTAGCAATTAATCGCAAACCTTTATGTTACGGGGCCCAGATATTGCGATCCCTGTTTTTTCCGAGGCGGCCCCTTTGCCATTATCGCCAACAACCGAACAAGGGCCTTACTCCCCCCTCCCCTCCCCTCCACTGATCTGTCTATGCCCTGTTTAATTATTTCGAGTTCAAGCAATTATCTATTGACAACATTCACTGATTTTCTATGATTTGTAAACTATTGTTAATGTGTTTCGGAAAT
Source organism: Temnopleurus reevesii (assembly GCA_036244855.1). NCBI lineage: Eukaryota > Metazoa > Echinodermata > Echinoidea > Temnopleuroida > Temnopleuridae > Temnopleurus > Temnopleurus reevesii. Next base: position 62,449 of record BQKZ01001455.1, read on the forward strand.
GAATTAACTAATTCAGAATTAAAAACAAGTATTTTTAAAATGCTTATCAAAGGAAATTTGTAAACGAAAGTCTGATTTAGCCTTTATTTGAACGAGTTGCTAAGTTACAGTAAACTTTCCTGTGGACAAATACGATAAATATTTGTGTGTAACGGAGATGTCATAATGTCATGTACCAATGTACCAATTGGGGCGACATAATATATAGTGGTTCTGACTCTCGCCTTTCAACCAGAGGGTCGTAGGTTCAAATCCCACCCATGGCGTTAATTTCCTTCAGCAAGAAATTTATCCACACTGTGCTGCAGTCAACTGAGGTGAGATGAATGGATACCTGGCAGGAGTTTATTTCTTGAAAAAGCTTATGTGCCTAATAGCTGCACTGCTAAAGCCAGGTAATGATGCTGCAATTGTAGAGCGCTTAGGGAATCCTTCATTAAGAGTTGATAAGCGCTAAGAGCTGATAAGAGTTGAAATGTGTCCACCTTTACACGCGTATACCTGTCAAAATGTATACAAGATTTTTGGCTACAGAACGGATATTTGTATGACGTCACATAAATTGTCTCAGTGAATATAAACATGAAATACATAAATGATAACTCTTTTTTGTAAAGTCAACTCCAAATTCTATTACCCGAAATCGAAATTCTTTTTGACCATTTAGATCGCGGGCTAGGCAGCCGCTGAGCAGCGCCAGTTCTACTTTCAAAGCTAAACAAAGCAGCAGCAACTCCCATGTTTTAACGTCTTTTTGTATGACGTGGCCGGGAATCGAACCCGGGACCTCTCGGTTTGTGAGGCTAGAGCTCCACTGATTGAGCCAATACACCAGTCATCATCACCAAGTCTCGAAAATCGTGACGCAATCATGGTGATAGTCTAGGGTACATACATGCGTGTCAAATAAATAAATTTAGGTTATTAAGTCAGGGAAACAATGTTTCCTATGGTTGATAATTCATGAAATTAATAGTTATATGTATTTATAGATATATCCCGCTTTCCTGTCATACAATGGCAAAATTTACCAGAAAACATATCGTTTTCAAAAAAAGTGTCCACAATTTCCCGCTTCCCATTTGTGGTAACCAACATGTTGTGGGCAGGCAATTGGGTCCGTCGAAACAAATCGCCTGAATTCTTACCCGCCAATTGGATAGGCCCAGTGCAACTGAATATCTTTCTGTGATTTGATTTGCTTTGTAGAGCAATATTATGTATGATTTTAAGGAAAACTTGTATGAGTAAAAAGATTTCGATTAATATAACTCGATCCCTAAGATCGTACTCTCGGAAAATTGGGAATAAATAGTGAATTACATAACGTCCTTCAGATAGTTAATTACAGTTTTCTAAATTTACTCTTTGGGGGAACGAATCAGCTAACCGGAATCCGAGACAGATTGACAACGTCACCGTCAACTATATTTTTTTCAATAAATAGGCCTATGATTAAAGAACAGGTGACCGTGTAAGAAATATTCCTTTTCACTGAGCGGATGAAGAGTTTAACTGCCAAGAAAACCAAGAGACACCAAGTATACTGAAACAAAATCTGCCAAAGTAGTACTTGTAGTTTCATTTGTTACCCTGCTCTTTTAAATGATTATTTACTTTAGAATATGTATATATATGCTTACGCACTAGGTCTAAGTATTACAAACTTATAATTGCCAGCTTCACCAACCTAGAAAATAATACAGAGTACCTTTTAGCCGAAAATATTATTTGAGTTATTGAAACAAAGAAAAGAAAAACAGGTAATTTTAGTTCAAATGAATATCTTTCCTAACAATTTGTACGATAAAAACGACATATTTTATAATCGGGCGTTTGGTTCAATGGTATGACGCGAGTGTCATAATGAGAATGGGGTTGTGGTTCGAGTCCCTTTAGTGGACATACTACGGTTATAAAAGTGACAGCATGACGGTAGAGGAGGCCCTGCGAGTATAGGTTGTTGACACTGACTTCGGAAAGTTTTCGGGAGACCATTGAGAGTTCAAGCATTGGGTGATGCGAGCCATTGTACGTAAACAATAGCTGGCTACTCTGGTGCAATCGCATAATGTGCCGTTGAGTAGTCACGGGGGCCGGGGATTTTGTTCAGCAGTTGGAAAATAGTTCTCCTATTCCTCGTCAACACCTCTAAATACTCGGAAATACAGAATGTCCTGGGAACTGGCAATATTCAGGGCATTCCATTGCCCAAATTATTAAATATTATTCCTTAACTTGACTTTGTTTCAATAAAATTGGTCCAGCCAGTCAAAAGTTATGATTATTTTTATTTAGTATTGTCAGATCAATTTCATGGCGTGTTTTGTGTTGTCCGACTAACTAAAATCTGTTCGGACAACCCCAAAGACAAAAAAAATTCCTCTCAAACACTTTCTCGATCATAACTTGAAATATAAGCCATCTACATATTGTTCGAAGGTTTCACTCGTGAAACCTGAAGATGATGATAATATGCTCATCGAAACGTCGAGAGTGCATGGGTACGTTCTTGTCAGGACCACTCACATTTCCAAGAAAGATAACTCGTTGTACCGTGAAGCCTTCTCCTCACTATCTATTCATCTTTAAATCAAACATGTTTATCTTTATTCTTTTTGAATATTTTTTTTATATCTCAGGAACTCTTCATAGAATTTGACCGTCTCTTATAGCCATCAGCGTGCGGTTCTATGTATAGCTCCACAGAATGATTCCGTGTACTATTACTTCGCGGAAACGTTGCCTTATTTAGCTTCTCTTGGAAATGGAAACAGCCCGAGAACTATTACTGACCTTTTTCGGCAGCATTTGAAATTTAGACCTCAACTCGGAGAACTGCCTGTCCTTTTCTGACTTCCCATCATTTTCAAAACGATATATTCATTGATTTTTCAACCAAAAATAAACCAACTTAAAAAAAAAAAAATATAAAAAGAAAAAAAAATAAAGTTCAAACATATTTGTTATCTGTAATTGCTGGCGACAATATCCTTCAACAAGAAATTCATCCACATTGTGCTACACTCGACCCAGGTGAGGTAAATGGGGACGGAAGGAAGAAATTCCTTGTAATGCGGAGCGCAGTAATGGTTGCCAGCTAAAGCCGGGAAATAGAGAGTGTAAAGCTTTAAGCGCCATGAGCAACGATAAGGTGGACCTGTGCGCTATACAAGTAGCCACCATTAAGAAAGTAAGAGGTTCATCCTTATGAACTTGAAGTTTGTTTTGTTTTTGATAGACTTTTACATCGAAGAGTAGGAATCATATGATGTCATGGTAAAAACTTATAAAAAGAATGTAGTGTAGTGGTTCTGACTCTCGCCTTTCAACCAGAGGGTCGTAGGTTCGAATCCCACCTATGGCGTCAATTTCCTTCAGCAAGAAATTCATCCACATTGTGCTGCACTCAACCCAGGTGAGGTGAATGGGTACCTGGTCGGAATATTTTCCTTGAAATGCCAAGTGCGCTAATAAAGTGGCTGCCGGGCTAAAGCCAGGGTAATAATGCTGCAATTGTAGAGCGCTTAGAGAATTCTAATGAAGAGTTGATAAGCGCTATATAAAAGCCGTGTATTATTATTATTATTATTATTATTATTATTATTATTATTATTATTATTATTATTATTATTATTATTAATTGATTAGTTAACCCATCATTGGCTACTGGATCCGGGTGGCCCTTGCACAAATTATATGTGAATATGATATTTCAGTAGTCAATAGGCTAAAGCTGAATACCAAAACCATAATAGCGCAGCCCATATGAGCACAAAATGAAGTAAATGTGAACAAATAAGCGATAGTGGAATATTTGTTTGTAATTTGAAATATTCTATAAGCATCTATTTATTTCTATAAGCATACTTCATAGGCATTGAAGAGGATGCCGTTGTTATTTTAGTAATAATTTCCTCACAATGACATATGAATCTGAGAATCAAAATGAGATTAAAGAAAATTTGTACCAAAACATTTATTTCCTAAATGGATGCAGTCAAATAATCAACAATTGGTTAAAAATGTCTACATTTTCAGAATGTGAAAATCTAGAACTCTAAATGCCAACCCAAAAGGAATAATTGATCACGTTGGCGTCAAAATATTAGCAACTACGATTTGAATTTACATACAATTTAAAAGTTAATACTTAATTGCCTGATACCTGATCACGTTTCCATACAGGCATGACAGGACGTTTTGTTCTTCTTCAAAGAGATCAACACTTTTAGGTCGAAATAATGACCAATTTTTAGCCCCAACGTAACACATGTGGCGCCCTCAATTATTACGCCTCTCAATCTCAGAACATGAATATTTCCGTTACAAATATTATTGAATTGCTTATCTATTATCCGATTTATTCCAAACATAATTAGTTCTGTTAGTCTAATTTTCTGCTTTCAATCAACAAAATATTTTCTCGGGTAGACCTAGTCCTAACGTCATATCCATGTCATATCAAAACAATTTAACATGACACACTAATGCGCGTCTCGTCACACACGAAATATGTGTCAGAAAGCCGCATTTATGTATTTCATTACACTCGCTAAACTTTATCGTATACTGTGAGTGTTCTCTCCAACCGAGAAGGGGGGGGGGGCAAGTTATGAGACGTTTGACCTAGACAATTTGTCGATGGGTATTCTGACATGGGGATTACTTTATTACCTGGCTACACAATCATAATGGAATTTTATATAGAGTGTAGGGGTTTAATTACAGGTGTGGATGTACAAGATTAGGAATAGGCATTATTCTCATGCAGACAATAGCCCCCTGACCCCCCCCCCAAAAAAAAAGGCTCCGTAATGACCGTCTGTGCAATAATTCCGCCCCTGCAATCTTCACAGATACTTTCACTTCAAGTAATACTCGGGCCTTCAATGACATATTCTGATCTGAGCGGCGGATCAAACAAAATGATGAGGAGAAAAAGGAATAAAATCAGACAACAAATAAATACTCAAGTACCTTCGGAAGAGATTTTGAGCCACTCAACCATCTCAATATTAGAAAAGGACAAAAAAAAAACGAATTAAAAGAAAGAAAGAGGAATGGGAATAGGGAGAGATAGAAGAACAGGGGAAACAAAGAGAGCAAAAACAAGATGTATACGCCAATATTTTGAACGTGAACATCAACATTTTGTTTGATGATTCTAAATAGTTACCTTTTTGCTCATTTTCCCCACAAACATACAAGTAATATTTGAATTGTAAACCTCCAATCAGCTAGAAGACAGCATTTCAGCAAGTTCAATCAGAACAAAATGTTGGCTGTATATGTCGATGACGTTCAAATGAATAAATTCCAAACAAACTCCAATCATACAACAAGTGAAAGTCAGATGGGGATTTACAAAATAGAATGTATCTTTAAAAAGAAACGTTGGAAATTTTCCCAAATTCCCCCAAATTATATATCATGACATAAAATAAAGCATAAAATGTCTGATTCGCTTTCTACACGCCGAATGAGTCATTTAGCCTTTCAGTATAGTCGAAGACGAAATATATTTTTCTTAGGCTTATCCTCCTTATTTTTTCTTTTTTTCCTCTCCACTTCAGACGAATGAAAGCAAATGTAATTCAGTCTGTAAATCATAATGGTTTAAGCAGATAACGACAATAATCGGATTTGTCTAAAGACCACTTACTTTTTTTTGTCATACAATCGTATTTGTGACAAAACAAGGAAAATTACCACTGAACAGATTGATGTCTCTTTTGCCCCGGTCACATATGGCCCCGGAAGCAACACGATTCACCCCGACTCGTTGTTCTGAGGCAGTTAGCTGTGAATTAACAAAGAGTCGGGATGAATCGTGTTGCTTCCAGGGTCCTATGTGACCGGGGCTTTGGATCAAGACCCGCACGTCTGTGTGGTCATATACCATAGACCTACTAGCGAGGACTTCCGACGATCACTACTTCTTTAAAATGGGAGATCTGCCGACAGATTGGCTAAAGAAAGCACTTTCGTGTCTGATGTTACATAACATTACAGACCAGATCTCCTTAGCTCGAGCCAAGATCTAGTCCAATTGAGAACTGTTTGTTCTGATAGCACCCACATTTGCATTTTCTCTTACGCTGAACACACAGTGACTGCGTAAAACTCAACCGCAGAGTCCTGGAGGCGCGATCGGACGGGTATAGCTCATCGGATCAGAGGGTTATTTGGTTGAGTGTTATGCAGTCACTGTCTGTTCAGTGTAAGAGAATATGCAGAGGTGGGTGCTATCAAAACACACAGTCCTCAACTGGACTAGCCAAGATCCGGCTGCAATTCTTTATATTCCTAATGAATACCATGTGTTCGTTTCTTCCATTGGACGCGAATTTAAAATCTGACGACACATTTTTAAAGATATAACGATAGTCAGTTGTCCATTTTTTTTACCAAGCATATGTTTTAAATAATCATGCTAAGGGAGGAATAGTAAGCATCACTGTGTGTCTGCGGTACATTTTCTCAGTGTGTTGTATGCGCAAAGAAAAAGTGAAAGTCCTCACAAAAAAAAATAAAATAAAAAATTAATTCACAACAGGAAACTTCCCCTGACATTAAAATCTAATTTTCCATCGATTAATGAAGATTGTCTTTTGAATCAGAACTTTAGATTCGCGATTGAGTATATATTGAATGTCCGCATTCTAAATCTATTGGGGGTTGTTTGGCGTCACGCATTACGGTATTGTGTCTTTGGGGTTATTCGGAGGGGGCGGTCATATGTTTTATTCAGCAGCTTGTACCTTGTTTTCAAATCAACATACGATATCCTTTTAATTTTTACCCGAAACCCAAGGTAGAACAAAGTCATAAGCCCCGGTCACATAGGACGCCGGAAGCAACGCGATTCACCCCGACTCGTTGTTCTGAGGCAGTTAACTGTGAATTAACAAAGAGTCGGGTTGAACCGTGTTGCTTCCGGGGCTATATGTTTTTATGACGATGATTGGGCGTTCCAGCACGTTTTATCTCCTAGTTAATGTCATGCATGATGTAAAGGATGTGTAGGTGATTTTCGCGAAATTGAATAACCGAAACGTTAAATATCGAGTTCTTACAAAGTGCTTTGAATTGGAAAATGAGTGATAAGGCTGATGAAAGATGTTAAAAATAGTGCACAAAAAATGCGTTGACACTGGAAATTAAAAAGCCTAATGGTTTTAGTCACCACACCCCCTTTTTCTATTGCAAACACAGATAGCATCGCGAGGGGCAGTGATATAGTCCCTACGTAGCCCATTCTCTTAACATTTATTCGTTTTCTTGCAAAATCATTTTGCACATATTATTTATCAATAGTTTAGTTTCAGTTTTGTGCACTTCTGTCAACATTTATTTTCCGTTTATTACGAAAGTATATTATGTTTAAAAATTTCTTCTGAGCAGTAATGTGACTAAAATCTTAAATTTTGGAATTGGAATTTGGAATTTTGAAATTCAAATTCTTACCAATTATTTTTCGTCAGTAGTCCACTAAATTGGTTTATCATCAGACAAATCGTAAGTAATCCATACTGCCCCTTATGGAACAAACACAGTGTTGCCACTGCCACCCTGTGGAACACAGTGTGCAACACAGCATGAACCACAGTGTGTAACACAGTGTCAAACACAGGGTAGTGGCACTATGTGGTTAATATATGATTTTAGGACGTGCACCCCCGTCCCCTTCCCCACACACACTTCTCTCTCTCTCTCTCTCCTTCTCTCCCCCCCCTCTCTCTCTCTCTCTCTTTCTTTCTTTCTCTCTTGCGTCCCCCCCCCCCCCTCTCCCTCTCTCTCTCTCTCTCTTTCTTTCTTTCTCTCTTGCGTTCTGCTACTTCCTTGCGGATATAAAGGCTCAGTTACACCTTAACATTGTGGTCTGCAAAGCGTTCATGGAATTTGACAGACGCCCCACGAACGCAATAATACAGATGGGAAGCCCCTTGGCCGACGTCGAAGGCGTTCTCGTCAGCTTAGGACCCAGTCACATAGAAGCCTGGAAGCAACACGATTTAACGCAATTCTTTGTTCGTAGGCAGTCGACTGTTTACTGAACAAAGAGTCGTGTTGAATCGTGTTGCTTTTGGGCTTCTATTGTACATCAGCGATTTTCCTTCACTTCTGCGTTCAAAGAGCCGTGTTTCAAATTTGATAAATTCTGAACAAATGTCGGCTATAAACGCAAAAGTGTGACTGAACCCTCATCAAGTTCAAATTGAGGTGGAACACCAAACATGTTTATCAATTGACATGATTGCAGTTACATCACTTCCAGATTGTCTTTTTTCAATGTTCTAGTGGTCCGGCGGAACCTGGGGAAAACCGCAACAAACTGATTTAGACTAACGTGGGTGTGTGACGAATCTGTTGGGTGTCTTCTCTCATTAGACAGACATGTTGGAGTGTAGGAAATCCTACATTTAACATTTCAGAGCAGACGTTTGTTTAGTTCGTCATCATATTGTTGTTTTGATTATCCCAGACACCAAAAGATTATTTACAAAAAAAAAACATTCTTATTAGCTGACAGGTTATTCCAATATATCTTCAATTATTCTTTTGATAGTTGTATTTGATTTCTGTTCTTCATGAGGAACCAACGAGACACTAAATATCAAGCATTTTGGTCAAACGATGTGGGAAGTGGGACAGCCCCTGAGTCTTTCAAAGGGTCGGTATCTTTCAACACAAAAAGTACAATCTGAATCCCAAAAGATTGTTCACCATAGGCTGATAGGCGGATTTACCAATGGGGAGGGGGCGAAAACTTTTTGGTCTTCCCGCCGGCGGATCTGACAACCAAAAAAGGTCTTTACTGTAAGTCGGCGCAATTTCCTTTTTTTGTAAACCTAAACCTAATCCAGTGAGATTCTCCTTACTCCTACTCCTACATTACGTACTACATCAATTTATTCATTCTTCAATTGCATTGTTCTCAGAACATTTTCTAAAGTCATTTTTCTTTCTGAAACAATAGATCTTAGATGCTAATTCGAATGTGAAAGTCATAACCGTTACCATACACCATAATGATACAGTACCTCAAATTTTGGGCAAAACAAGTTAGAATCATGATGTACATTTGGTGATTAAAATTTCTCTTTTTGTGTATCTTTTCCAAAAATGATTTAACTTATCTTGCTGTCTCACTGTCACATTCATTTGTTCACCAGTATTATCACGCCACAAAAAAAGAGATTAATTTGTATTAGAAGAACTCGCTTTTGATGATATCACGAAAATGAACACCGCCATCTCCGTCCACATGCCATACAGTTCAGCAAGCCCGCGAGAGTGAAGTGGTTAGCAACGGTACCGGCTTCTGTTAGCAACGGGTCGATCACAGCCGAACCGTGACCACCAATAACAAAAGCAATTACTGGTGTATGCCCCATGTATAGGCAGGCGTGGTGTGTTTGTAACACATGAGGATTAGTTCGACTTTCTTGGGATTTAGTATATCACTTATAGTATCCGATAAGCCCAAATAACGCAAGTTTTACTCGCATGTTTCAAGCCGGAGAGAACTGAATGGAGTGAGAGACAGACGTACATTGGTAGCAATATTCAGCACGTTTTGACAGCCATTTGAAGTATATTTTCAATGATATACGGGTTGTAATTTGATATTCTGACAGGTTTGAGGTGATATTGTCAGCCATGTCGAAGGGTTTATCGAGGAGTTTTAATGGGACATGGCATCCTACAGCTACACGACCGGATAGCGTGACCCCAACGAAGGAATATGTAACGGAGGTAAGGTATATTAAATATTATACACCGGTGAATAGTTAAAATTATATCAATCACACTTGACATTGCCTCATACTGTACACCGCAACCTCGCTATGTTCAAGGTGAATGTGACCTATTTATATACCATTATTACCACAAGGGTTACATATCACATTAGTGTTAAGAGCTTGAGCTTTCGGCCTATTGCAGAATCTTTTTTTTTTTTTTAGCAGAGGTTTCTGCATTTATTCAACAAAAAAGTACAATTTCACAAAAGTATAACTTATACAAACAAACAAGTAGATGCATTTCTTTTTGTAGAATAATAAACACAAATATTATAAATGCAGGGGCCAACTATCGTAAGCTAATAATAGCTTGAAATGATAGAAGTAAAAAAGAAAACTACATGAACTATAGTAATCTAGTAAATTGAAAATCTCAATCATAAGCAAAGGTCAGTGTCATTTTGCTTATGATTAAGATTCTACTAAAGATCGAATGCTCGAGCTTTTTTTGGCTTCATTTTACTCCACAGGTCTTCATTATTGGATAACTAGTTTCAGCAGTTCTCTTTATTTATATGTATTGGTAAAACACAGAGACGTGGTGTAGGCTATACGGTAAAATTAATAAAAAGCGCCACCCAGGTTCTGTATATCCAATACCTGAAAATATACATTTGGTAAAGAAGCATAGCCGACAACGTTATTTTTCAAATACCGACCATGATCATTAAACGAAACATCTATATTTGAGGTATATCATTATTACTACAAGGGGTACAGAGTGTATTAGTAATACATTTAGAGATGGTGTGCCTGAAAATATATTTTTTGGAAATAAACACAGCCTACAACTTTATATTTGTAGATATTAACCATGATCAATGAATCATGCATACCGGTATAATGTCTGGTTTGTTTACAAACAGTCGAGATCTTTAGCGCATATCTGTGAATATTTTGACATTAGAATATGACCTGTTGTCATAAATCAGTGATCAAAGATCAAGGAATTATGTGATTACAATTCGTCATCTACTTCAAAATTGGAAGGTAGTTCCGTGTTTAAGTCTCCGAGGAACTTTGTTTCTTTGAACTTTACTGCAGAGCAAATAAGAGCAATCAAAACTATATACACCTAAAATATATATACCAACAATTTTTCAGGAACATCGGTGTAGTGGAATCTTCATGTGAATTAATCTATTTTGAAGAAATTTTAACATGAAGTTAGGGTCGGTTCACACATCAGCTCCAAACGATGAATTAATATATGGAGGACCCCTGCCAAAGAACGGGCTTCTATATGTACTGAGGGCTTAAACTTTGTTGAGTTTTATATATGTTTTATCCAATACAGTATTAATATCTCGATAAATCACTACATCATATTCCTTTCGAAAGTACCCTATATACGCAGGTTTTGTACATATAACTCTTATATCGCGGTATAAAGCACCATATAAAATGAACGAGCGTACACTCTTGAGCAGTACGAAAAAAGTCTTTCTAAAATAAATCTTTTGTTCGTGATGTCAATATTTGCACAAGCACTGCATTGTAATTCAGTATGTTTCGTGATGCCACAGATATATATCCTTTAACAATATGTTCGTTCATCTCATGTCAAAGTGTACGAAAATTACATTGATATATTACGTAATATAGGAATAGGAGCAAAGGGAGAATCTCACTGAATTAAGTTTAGGTTTTCAAGAAAAGGTATTGTACTGATATTGATTCGCATTATATGTACATGTAGTTCTTCTCGAATAATTCCTTGTTTAGACGCGGTATACACACTGTACACGTAGCTTAAAGTTTGCGAAAACAGTTTGTGCAGGGAGATAGAATCTTTAAAGTTCCCATATTGTTGGTACATGCATAAAAGAGGCTTTTTAGCCTGACTGGGAGTTGGAGGCATTTTGAAGTACAGCCATAGGGATGAGATGTAACCCCATGGACATCGAATACATAATGGAGCATCAAATAAGATATATAAAAGATGAAAGAATAACATGTTAACAAAACTTGCACATAATAATCAATATATTGAATAAACAATACCTACAAAAGTCCATGATGATATGGTATATGGGTGAATGAAAATACGAAAAAAATACATGAAAGGCCCAATTGTTTATAATGTTATCGTACCACATGTGTTTTTATAAGTTTATCCAGGAATACCATGTAGTAATGGATTTGTGGTAACTTCATCAGGGCTGATCTACTGAAATATTTATTTTCTTGTTCTAAAGAAGCACTGGATTTTTCACTGCCACTGTCGCCCCGCTCCTGTCAAACATTGCCACATGTCTTTTTCCCCTGAACTCCAAGAGCGTTCGCACTATTGTAATGTAAATCTATTGTTCTTTGTACTTCAGAAACAATTGTAATCTCTATATTCATCATGTTCTTTCATTTGTAGCGTTTCGGCTCTGACAAATTGATATTGATTATTTCAAGGATATGGTGACATTAACGACAGGCTTAGTTAAGAATCCAGAAAACGCACATTGATTCACATTGTTTCCCATTTTGTTTGTAATTCTATATAGACTAGTGATCGTCCAGATTTGGTGATAAACTTTCTTCTACAAGAGAATGCCTCTTTCAAAATTAAGAATGAATTCATCATCTCGTAACCACTACACCACGACGCTTTTACGATAAACCAAACAATTTATTTGTGAGCGACGTTTATATGCATTTACCTGTTTATAGCACCTATAAAAACTCTATATTAATCTCTACTTGTCATCTGTAATTGTCCTTTCATGTTGATCATTACATGAGCAAGAGCTATGTAAATGAAATATGATAATGATAGTGATAAAGATAGGTGAATTAATGAATTACCTTTAAAATGTTATATAATTAATTTGATAAAACCATATCACAACATAACATAATACACGTATTTTTGCTTTTCAAAAATGTGTCTGTGGAAAAGGAAAATAACGAATGGAAAATAAGAAATTTTGATGGTACGAATATACACATCAACACCAAGAATGTTTACCTTGACTACTCTAATAATGCTAACTAACTGTCCTTGTCAATATTGACAGTCTGAGATGACTAATGTCCGGTAATTAATTACCATTCTATCCTATCCAGTGTATTTGTGAATGCAATTAGGTTCTAATTTAGAATAACCGCAATGCTAATAAAGAGTTGATTCTCGTAGACATTTCTTCATCTTTTAAGTATCAGATGATATAACCCTCCCATGACAAGAGAGATGCTGGAAAATGCCCCGGAATTTAAAATAAAAGGAAATATTGACATTTTAACGGTTTGACAATTAGAATAATCAGCCAGTCCGGTTTATGTGCGCATTGTTGGGGCATAAGCCAGCCCCCCCCCCCCCCCCCCCC
>BQKZ01001455.1:76230-94251 GCA_036244855.1 Temnopleurus reevesii
TCTCTCTCTCTCTCTCTCTTTCATCAATATTCCTACCCGCCATGGTATAGATCAACGAGCAGATGCCGACCAGTGACTTTGCATCTGACCTTGCCGAGTTTTACCCGCACGCTAGCGACGCTGATAAACAGAGATGCTTGGAGCTGCTTGCATCCATGACCATCACCGACCGGATGACACACCGCGTTGCTAGAGAGACGGAGAAGCAGAAGAAATTGCAGCGCCCCAAAACTGCGATTGGATCGTACGGTGAGTTCTTTAGCATCAGGATTTTTGATGAATAAGAATTGATTTTATGGTTTCAAACCAGTATTTATTGCAGTCTTGAAATGACACGAACGCGATGGTATCGCCTGCTTATCATCGTAAGTGGCAATTAGTTAAGCCCCCTCACACCTAGCGAATTGAAGTGGATGAAGGCTCAGACGAATTGAAAAAATACGGATGCTTATACGTGCAGCTCGAAGATGAGTTGTTAAACTCGCCAAAGCTACTTCTATATTAGTTGAGAAGACGAGAAGATGACTTGTACAAACTCGCCTTTGCAAGTAGTTTAATTCGAAAAGGCGAATTATCATACGAGACATGGCGCCTTGGCGAGTTTGTTCATGTCGCCTTCCCGCCTTCTCGTTCCAGAGAAGGTGCCTTGACGAATTAAACAACTCGCCTTCGGGCTACACGTAAGCCTCAATATTGTCGAAATTCGTCAGCCATCGTCGGCCTCAATTCACGTGTGTGTTAGGAGGGTTTTAAGACGTTTTGGGCCCGAAATAGTAACATATCTACCTCCAACTTGATGAATTTTGTCTATTCCAACAATGTTTCATACTTTTTAAAGTCAGCCGAAGAGGGTTGTATTTCCTGTGACTATAGCCCTTGGTAACAGTTTTTAGATGCACGGTGTATACATGCATATATTGACGCTACGTCAGAACAACAATTTTCAAGAAGTCACTTTTAAATACAGGGCGTGCGTCTATCGCACGAAAAGACGATGTGCTCGATGAGTCTGTGTTTGAACACACTTTAGCTCTATCATACGAAAAACAGGTTTGTAACCTAGCTCGCATCATTTTTTCTCTATTAAAATCCTACAAACTCAATTGATTATTCATATCTATATGCATGGATATGATACAAAATACAAACGTGAAAGCGTTCGAAAGAGAAACCACTTTACAGCGAGCCAGGTTTAAATCTGCGCGGGGAAATCCTAGACCATCGCCGCTCTGAGAAACGGAACGCCAATATTGATGACTATCGGTTTATACAAGTAACCTGTGAAGGTCTTCTTCATGTTTTTTTTGTCTTCGTTGTTGTTGCTTTTGTTTTTGCCCTCTAAAGCTCGTCATTTCGAATTGTGAAACGAAACTATTTTAACTGAATAGACCACTTTCGTAATATATTCAAATTCATGCATACTTACAAAGTATGTATTCAGCCTTATCAATAATGAGAGTTCAATAGCCAAAATGCAATATACATACATTGAAATTGCTAGGTGGGTAAAAAAAAATATGATAGCTTGGCTGACCTAGCAACAACCACTGCATGATCTGGACATTTCATCCATTGAAATACGATGACATATTCAGTTGACAAATATTTAGCTATGTATCGTGAACTTGACAAAAGAGTATTCATCAAATTTAAATATGTTACGAAATTGGTATATATATTTTGCCATCGTGTATTTGACAAAAGAGTATTCATGAAAGTTGAATACATTAAGAAAGTTGTCTATATACCGTTCAGATATTTGTACGCTCATTGTCAAATAGAGATGCTTGATGATTAAAATGATCAAAATGACGATGTGGCATGATTGTACAATAACTGATAGAAAAGACTAATGCATAATCAACCATATGGATCTACATGTCACAACAGCTGTCATGGCCGAGTGGTTAAGGCGTTGGACTTGAAATCCAATGGGATCTTCCCGCGCAGGTTCGAACCCTGCTCGCAGCGTATTTTTTTTTTGTTTACACTTTTTACTGGAAATCTTTATCTTATAACCAGAGAGTTTAATTTGCAAGGAAAAGTAGAAAAGAACGTTTTATTACTGTTCGACGGTCAAATATAAAGTGATAATTCTTAGCAACAGCAAAAACATTGATAGGAAAATATGTACAGTCTAAAGGTCGTGATAAGTATTTGCTAATTACCAATACTAGTGTTTCACAAGCTGGAAATGATCATAAATGATGACAATTAAGAGGTCATAAGAAGAGGGAAGGTGCGTGTGTATAAATGGGGGTTGTGTGTATTACACAGCACAGCTGTTGTTCATACCATTTACAAACGTGTTAACTCCTTCTTCATTATGAAATAGCTCTAATAAAATTCATCTGCAGATCGAAATCAGATGAATATTTGGACCAATGTCACTTAATAATCATTCTTCTTTTGAAATGTAAATTAAATGTATTGAAGTAAATGAGCAAACAATATTAGAGGAAGTTCAGAAAGAAAACAGTAATATATGCTGCGAGTAGGGTTCGTACCTACGCGGGAAGATCCCATCGCAGCTGTTCTTCAGACTGACAAATGCATTGTCAAATTCTTCTAAGTTTATCATAGTTTTGAGTAGATCTGAGCTTTAGATTGATAAAAGATCAGATAAGAAAGAATCACAATTTTTTTTGTTCAAAATGAGATACTCAAGTATAAATAAAGTAAATGATCAAAAATATAAGAAAAGTTCAACAAAAAAAAATAGCACGCTGCGAGTATGGTTCGAACCTACGCGGGAAGATCCCATTGGATTTCAAGTCCAACGCCTTAACCACTCGGCCATCGCAGCTGTTGATCTGACAATTTGCAAATGTATTGGTAACTCTTTCTAACATATGATGAAATTTATCTACAGATTATTCAAAATGAATGATCCCTAAATAGATTTGAAAGAGTAGTAGATCAGCCAAAAAATAAGGCAAGTTTCAAAGTCAAATACTCCGCTGCGAGTAGGGTTCGAACCTACGCGGGAAGATCCCATTGGATTTCGAGTCCAACGCCTTAACCACTCGGCCATCGCAGCTCCTGTAAAGGTGAAAATTCTTTGGGGTTAAAATTTCTATGTCAAAAGATGCAACCACCTCTTGACAAAGTGATTTATTTCTATTTGAATAAAAAAGATAACAATTACCTATGGTATGGTAAGACTTCCGAAACTTTTAAGAAAAACTTTTTAACTGCAATCTTTTCGTTTGAAATGTGTGAACAAAACTCTTTAAAATGATACAGATTTCATTCTACAATGTTGAAGCGGAAGTATAGAAGCGAAAACCCTCGAGGAGGTTTATGAAACAAAAGTAATACGCTGCGAGTAGGGTTAGAACCTACGCGGGAAGATCCCATTGGATTTCTAGTCCAACGCCTTAACCACTCGGCCATCGCAGCTCCGGTACAGGTGAAGATTCAATTATGCTGCAGAATTTCTATTACTCAGGCTCCAAAAAGTTCTTGCCGAAAAAAAAACTCCTTTTATCTCTCCGTTTTCGCAAAATACAATTTTCTTCTATTCTTGTTTACCTTTATGACTAAGATATTACATTTAAGTATGATTTTGCAAATTTGTTACTTTGGAAAAGTTATGCGTATTAACCTTAAATTGTATATTTTATCACACTGTATTGATTTGTATTTTGTTTGAAACGAAATAAATGAATAAATAAATGAATAAAAAAAAGAACAAGAGTACATTTACCATCGATATAACACTATCTCATGACATTGAGTGTAAAATGTTGGGATTTTCGTAATGTAACAAGGAGGTAACACTGATTCGAAAAATCATAATTCTAAGAAAAAAGTTAGTAAAATGTCTGGAATGCAAACGAATCTTGCGAATCTTTCGAAAACGTCAACATTTGTAGAAAAATGATGTGAAATTCATGAGTTCAATGATTTCTAATGAATGATCCCTAAAATGATTTGAAAGAGTAGTAGATCAGCCAAAAAATAAGGCAAGTTTCAAAGTCAAATACTCCGCTGCGAGTAGGGTTCGAACCTACGCGGGAAGATCCCATTGGATTTCAAGTCCAACGCCTTAACCACTCGGCCATCGCAGCTGTTGTTCAGACTATGACAAGTGCATTGTCAAATTCTCCGAAGTATATCATAGTTTTGAGTAGATCTGAGTCGTAGATTGATAAAAGATTAGATAAGAAAGAATCACAATTTTTCTTGTTCAAAATGAGATACTCGGGTATAATTGAAATAATTGACCAAACAATATGAGAAAAGTTCCAAAAACATTACCACCCTGCGAGTAGGGTTCGAACCTACGCGGGAAGATCCCATTGGATTTCAAGTCCAACGCCTTAACCACTCGGCCATCGCAGCTGTTGATCTGACAAAGTGAAAATGTATTGGTAACTCTTTCTATCATGAAATTTATCTGCAGATTAATAAAAATCAGATAAATACTTGAACCCGTATAGCCTCATGATTATTGAAAATATATACATAATGGGAATTTGAATAAGTTAATTACTTAGAAAAGCAAATGATATTAGAGTAAAATCAACAAGAAAAAATAATACGCTGCGAGTAGGGTTCGAACCTACGCGGGAAGATCCCATTGGATTTCGAGTCCAACGCCTTAACCACTCGGCCATCGCAGCTCCTGTAAAGGTGAAAATTCTTTGGGGTTAAAATTTCTATGTCAAAAGGTGCAACCACCTCTTGACAAAGTGATTTATTTCTATTTGAATAAAAAAGATAACAATTACCTATGGTATGGTAAGACTTCCGAAACTTTTAAGAAAAACTTTTTAACTGCAATCTTTTCGTTTGAAATATGTGAACAAAACTCTTAAAAATCATACAGATTTCATTCTACAATGTTGAAGCGGAAGTATATAAGCGAAAACCCTCGAGGAAGTTTATAAAATAAAAGTAATACGCTGCGAGTAGGGTTCGAACCTACGCGGGAAGATCCCATTGGATTTCTAGTCCAACGCCTTAACCACTCGGCCATCGCAGCTCCGGTACAGGTGAAGATTCAATTATGCTGCAGAATTTCTATTACTCAGGCTCCAAAAATTTCTTGCCGAAAAAAAACTCCTTTTATTTCGAAGAACAAGAGTACATTTACCATCGATTTAACACTATCTCATGACATTGAGTGTAAAATGTTGGGATTTTCGTAATGTAACACTGATTCGAAAAATCATAATTCTAAGAAAAAAAGTTAGTAAAATGTCTGGAATGCAAACGAATCTTGCGAATCTTTCGAAAACGTCAACATTTGTAGAAAAATGATGTAAAATTCACGAGTTCAATGATTTCTAATGAATGATCCCTAAAATGGTTTGAAAGAGTAGTAGATCAGCCAAAAAATAAGGCAAATTTCAAAGTCAAATACTACGCTGCGAGTAGGGTTCGAACCTACGCGGGAAGATCCCATTGGATTTCAAGTCCAACGCCTTAACCACTCGGCCATCGCAGCTGTTGTTCAGACTATGACAAATGCATTGTCAAATTCTCCGAAGTATATCATAGTTTTAAGTAGATCTGAGCCGTAGATTGATAAAAGATTAGATAAGAAAGAATCCCAATTTTTCTTGTTCAAAATGAGATACTCGAGTATGAATGAAATAATTGACCAAACAATATGAGAAAAGTTCCAAAAACATTCGCACGCTGCGAGTAGGGTTCGAACCTACGCGGGAAGATCCCATTGGATTTCAAGTCCAACGCCTTAACCACTCGGCCATCGCAGCTGTTGATCTGACAAAGTGAAAATGTATTGGTAACTCTTTCTATCATGAAATTTATCTGCAGATTAATAAAAATCAGATAAATACTTGAACCCGTATAGCCTCATGATTATTGAAAATATATACATAATGGGAATTTGAATAAGTTAATTACTTAGAAAAGCAAATGATATTAGAGTAAAATCAACAAGAAAAAATAATACGCTGCGAGTAGGGTTCGAACCTACGCGGGAAGATCCCATTGGATTTCGAGTCCAACGCCTTAACCACTCGGCCATCGCAGCTCCTGTAAAGGTGAAAATTCTTTGGGGTTAAAATTTCTATGTCAAAAGGTGCAACCACCTCTTGACAAAGTGATTTATTTCTATTTGAATAAAAAAGATAACAATTACCTATGGTATGGTAAGACTTCCGAAACTTTTAAGAAAAACTTTTTAACTGCAATCTTTTCGTTTGAAATATGTGAACAAAACTCTTAAAAATCATACAGATTTCATTCTACAATGTTGAAGCGGAAGTATATAAGCGAAAACCCTCGAGGAAGTTTATAAAATAAAAGTAATACGCTGCGAGTAGGGTTCGAACCTACGCGGGAAGATCCCATTGGATTTCTAGTCCAACGCCTTAACCACTCGGCCATCGCAGCTCCGGTACAGGTGAAGATTCAATTATGCTGCAGAATTTCTATTACTCAGGCTCCAAAAATTTCTTGCCGAAAAAAAACTCCTTTTATTTCGAAGAACAAGAGTACATTTACCATCGATTTAACACTATCTCATGACATTGAGTGTAAAATGTTGGGATTTTCGTAATGTAACACTGATTCGAAAAATCATAATTCTAAGAAAAAAAGTTAGTAAAATGTCTGGAATGCAAACGAATCTTGCGAATCTTTCGATAACGTCAACATTTGTAGAAAAATGATGTAAAATTCACGAGTTCAATGATTTCTAATGAATGATCCCTAAAATGATTTGAAAGAGTAGTAGATCAGCCAAAAAATAAGGCAAGTTTCAAAGTCAAATACTCCGCTGCGAGTAGGGTTCGAACCTACGCGGGAAGATCCCATTGGATTTCAAGTCCAACGCCTTAACCACTCGGCCATCGCAGCTGTTGTTCAGACTATGACAAATGCATTGTCAAATTCTCCGAAGTATATCATAGTTTTGAGTAGATCTGAGCCGTAGATTGATAAAAGATTAGATAAGAAAGAATCCCAATTTTTCTTGTTGGGATTTTTCTTGATCTGACAATTTGCAAATGTATTGGTAACTCTTTCTAACATATGATGAAATTTATCTACAGATTAATCAAAATCACATGAATACTTGAACCTGTGTAGCCTCATGATTATTAGAAATATATACATAATGGGAATTCTAATAAATTAATTACTTAGATGAGCAAATGCTATTAGAGTAAAATCAACAAGAAAAAAGAATACGCTGCGAGTAGGGTTCGAACCTACGCGGGAAGATCCCATTGGATTTCGAGTCCAACGCCTTAACCACTCGGCCATCGCAGCTCCGGTAAAGGTGAAAATTCTTTGGGGGTTAAAATTTCAATGTCAAAAGGTGCAACCACCTCTTGACAAAATGATTTAGTTTTATGTGAATGAACAAGATAACAATTAGCTATGGTATGGTAAGATTTCCGGAATTTGTAAGAAAAACTTTTTCAACTGCGATTGTTAGAAATATGTGAACAAAAACTATTTAGAATCATACAGATTTCATTCTACAATGTTGAAGAGGAAGTATATGAGCAAAAACCCTCGGGGAAGTTTAAAACAAAAGTAATACGCTGCGAGTAGGGTTCGAACCTACGCGGGAAGATCCCATTGGATTTCAAGTCCAACGCCTTAACCACTCGGCCATCGCAGCTCCGGTACAGGTGAAGATCCAATTATGCTGCAGAATTTCTATTACTCAGGCTCCAAAAACTTCTTGCCGAAAAAAGCTCCTTTTATTTCAAAGAACAAGAGTATAATTACCATCGATGTAAGACTATCTCATGACATTGAGTGTAAAATGTTGGGATTTTCGTAATGTAACACTGATTCGACAATCATAATTCTGAGAAAAATGTTTGTAAAATGTTTAGAAAGCAAACGAATCTTGCAAATCTTTCGAAAACGTCCAAATTTGTAGAAAAATGATGTGATATTCATGAGTTCAATGATTTCTGATAAATGATCCCTAAAATGATTTGAAAGAGTAGTAGATTAGCCAAAAAAAGGCAAGTTTGAAAGTCAAATACTCCGCTGCGAGTAGGGTTCGAACCTACGCTTGAAGATCCCATTGGATTTCAAGTCCAACGCCTTAACCACTCGGCCATCGCAGCAGTTGTTCAGACTATGACAAATGCATTGTCAAATTCTTCTAAGTATATCATAGTTTTGAGGAAATCTGAGCCGTAGATTGATAAAAGATCAGATAAGAAAGAATCACAATTTTTTTTGTTCAAAATGAGATACTCAAGTACAAATGAAATAAATGACCAAACAATATAAGAAAAGTTAAAAAAAAAAAAACAAAAACATTAGCACGCTGCGAGTAGGGTTCGAACCTACGCGGGAAGATCCCATTGGATTTCAAGTCCAACGCCTTAACCACTCGGCCATCGCAGCAGTTGATCTGACAATTTGCAAATGTATTGGTAACTCTTTCTAACATATGATGAAATTTATCTACAGATTAATCAAAATCAGATGAATACTTGAACCTGTGTAGCCTCATGATTATTAAAAATATATACATAATGGGAATTCTAATAAATTAATTACTTAGATGAGCAAATGCTATTAGAGTAAAATCAACAAGAAAAACGAATACGCTGCGAGTAGGGTTCGAACCTACGCGGGAAGATCCCATTGGATTTCGAGTCCAACGCCTTAACCACTCGGCCATCGCAGCTCCGGTAAAGGTGAAAATTCTTTGGGGGTTAAAATTTCAATGTCAAAAGGTGCAACCACCTCTTGACAAAATGATTTAGTTTTATGTGAATGAACAAGATAACAATTAGCTATGGTATGGTAAGATTTCCGGAATTTGCAAGAAAACAATTTTCAACTGCGATTGTTAGAAATGTGTGAACAAAAACTATTTAGATTCATACAGATTTCATTCTACAATGTTGAAGAGGAAGTATATAGGCAAAAACCCTCGGGGAGGTTTATAACAAAAGTAATACGCTGCGAGTAGGGTTCGAACCTACGCGGGAAGATCCCATTGGATTTCTAGTCCAACGCCTTAACCACTCGGCCATCGCAGCTGCTGTTCTGACAAATTGCAAATGTATTGGTAACTCTTTCTAACATATGATGAAATTTATCTACAGATTATTCAAAATGAATGATCCCTAAATAGATTTGAAAGAGTAGTAGATCAGCCAAAAAATAAGGCAAGTTTCAAAGTCAAATACTCCGCTGCGAGTAGGGTTCGAACCTACGCGGGAAGATCCCATTGGATTTCAAGTCCAACGCCTTAACCACTCGGCCATCGCAGCTGTTGTTCAGACTATGACAAATGCATTGTCAAATTCTCCGAGGTATATCATAGTTTTGAGTAGATCTGAGCCGTAGATTGATAAAAGATTAGATAGGAAAGAATCCCAATTTTTCTTGTTCAAAATGAGATACTCGAGTATGAATGAAATAATTGACCAAACAATATGAGAAAAGTTCAAAAAACATTAGCACGCTGCGAGTAGGGTTCGAACCCACGCGGGAAGATCCCATTGGATTTCAAATCCAACGCCTTAACCACTCGGCCATCGCAGCTGTTGTTCAGACTATGACAAATGCATTGTCAAATTCTCCGAAGTATATCATAGTTTTGAGTAGATCTGAGCCGTAGATTGATAAAAGATTAGATAAGAAAGAATCCCAATTTTTCTTGTTGGGATTTTTCTTGATCTGACAATTTGCAAATGTATTGGTAACTCTTTCTAACATATGATGAAATTTATCTACAGATTAATCAAAATCACATGAATACTTGAACCTGTGTAGCCTCATGATTATTAGAAATATATACATAATGGGAATTCTAATAAATTAATTACTTAGATGAGCAATTGCTATTAGAGTAAAATCAACAAGAAAAAAGAATACGCTGCGAGTAGGGTTCGAACCTACGCGGGAAGATCCCATTGGATTTCGAGTCCAACGCCTTAACCACTCGGCCATCGCAGCTCCGGTAAAGGTGAAAATTCTTTGGGGGTTAAAATTTCAATGTCAAAAGGTGCAACCACCTCTTGTCAAAATGATTTAGTTTTATGTCAATGAACAAGATAACAATTAGCTATGGTATGGTAAGATTTCCGGAATTTGCAAGAAAACAATTTTCAACTGCGATTGTTAGAAATGTGTGAACAAAAACTATTTAGATTCATACACATTTCATTCTACAATGTTGAAGAGGAAGTATATAGGCAAAAACCCTCGGGGAGGTTTAAAACAAAAGTAATACGCTGCGAGTAGGGTTCGAACCTACGCGGGAAGATCCCATTGGATTTCTAGTCCAACGCCTTAACCACTAGGCCATCGCAGCTGCTGTTCTGACAAATTGCAAATTCATTGTAATTTAAAATAGTAATTAAACAGTTTTGAAAAGGTCTAATCAGCAGATTAATTAAAATCAGAAGATTCAGACTAAAAAAAAAAAAAAAATCAAAATTAGATAAATTTTCGCGAAACTAACTCTGTGTTGTGTTTATTCGAGCTTCATCACTAGTGATGTATATCGTCAAAGTTTGGTGTGCATTAAGATTATCAATGAATATCTTTGCCAAAATTTCAATGGTCATGTCACGTTAGCTTTGAAAATATTCATTTTTAGGCGTCGTGGAGGCGTAGTGGTTCTGATTCTCGCCTTTTAATCCGAGAATCGCAGGTTCGAATGCCACCAATGACATTAGTTTCCTTCAGCAAGAAATTAATCCACGTTGTGCTGCACTCAACCCAGGTGAGGTGAATGGGTAATGGTTTGAAGAATTTTTTTACTGCAGTGAGGGCCGAATGGTAGCCATGCTATAGCTGGGTAAATATGCACAGAGCGCGTGGAAACACTTCATATTGAGCGCTATGTAAATGTTGTATATATTGTTATTATTATATGTTTTGATTAAGAAAACTCTTTGTAAGCATTGTCTGTTAACAAGAGTGCACGCAAAAATGAACCTTGTCATGGCTATCTTTATTATCATTTTTGTTTATTACAGGACGACCTGGTACACCAGGAGCAAGGGTAAAGAAAACGATGACGTCATACCGAAGGGACTTTCCCCATAAACCTTTCACTCACCATCCCCATGCCAGGTAAGCTTGTTCGAATTATTCTATTATTATGATTATCATACAGGTTGTTAATAAGTCCAGGAGCCCGTAACATAAAAGAGATACGATCAATTTAGCGATTAATCGCAAACTTTATGACATGATTTCCCATAGACTTGCGATTGATATCAATCGTACGATTGATGGGAAATCTTTATGTTACGTTCCCTTAAAGGTGTTACGTCGTCCGTGTTTTACAATGTAACGATAAGCAATGGTTACCGTTACATAAATGCATTGCTATTATCATATTTTCATTGAAACGTTACATTCTGTAGGCGCATTTCATGAGAGTGCCCTTAGAATTGTTGATACGTCGGGATTTGTTTGTCTTCATGCAACAACACATTTGGGTTAACCGTCACGTCTTGAGATTACGGACGACATTTTGCAACACCAGGGATGAACACAAAGTAGTGTGATATGCNAATACGCTGCGAGTAGGGTTCGAACCTACGCGGGAAGATCCCATTGGATTTCGAGTCCAACGCCTTAACCACTCGGCCATCGCAGCTCCGGTAAAGGTGAATATTCTTTTGGAGTTGAAATTTCTAGGTCTAAAGGTGCAAGCATTTCTTGACAAAATGGTTTATTTTTATTTGAATGAACAGGAAAACAATTAGCTAAAATGAGACGGATACTTGTCTATTTTACAACTTGGAGTATATATGTTAAGATTTCCGGAATCTTTTAAAACTGTTTCAATTGCGATTGTTAGAAATGTGTGAAAAATCCATTAAAAATCATACAGATTTCATTCTGCAATGTTGAAGCTGAAGTATATAAGCGAAATCCCTCGGGGAGGTTTAAAACAAGTAATACGCTGCGAGTAGGGTTCGAACCTACGCTGGAAGCTCCCATTGGATTTCGAGTCCAACGCCTTAACCACTCGGCCCTTGTAGCTCCGGTAAAGGTGAAAATTCTTTGGGGATTAATTTTTTTTTTCTTCAAAATTAGATACATTTTCGCGAAACTTTCGAGCTTTATTACTAGTGATGTATATCGTCATATTTTGGTGTGCATTAAGATTATCAATGAATATCTTTGCCAAAATGTCAATGTTCACGCCACGTTAACTTTGAAAAGATTCATCTTGTGAGGCGTCGCGTCGTCGAGGCATCTTGGTGTAATGATTCTGATTCTCGCCTGTTATTCCGAGGATTGCAGGTTCGAACCCCACCCATGACGTTAGTTTCCTTCAGCAAGAAATATCTCTATATTGTGCAGCACTTGAAGAAATTTTTGACTGCAGTCAGGGCCGAATGGTAGCCATGCTATAGCTGGGTAATAATGCACAGAGCGCTTAGAAACACTTCGTATTGAGAGATATGTAAGTGTTGTGTATTATCATCATTATGTTATAATCACTAAAACCTTGTAAGCATTGTCAGATTGTTACCAAGACTGTATAGTTATGTTTTGCCTGGATCCAATGGAAGATCAGTAGTGTCGTGTCTGGCACTGCTGAATGGGATATCCAGCCGTTTCATATTTTTGTTTTATCACGTATAATTATATGTAAGTATTTGCATAATTCATTCTGTTTTTATTTTTGTTTTGTTGTTTTATTTGATTCGGAGAATAAATGCAATACAATACAATATAGTATGCGAAAATATATCTTTTCATCTTCTTTTCATTTTTTTAATCAAAATTCTTCTATTTTTTTTTTAATTACAGGACGACCTGGTACACCAGGAGCAAGGGTCAAGAAAACGATGACGTCATACCGGAGGGACTTTCCCCATAAACCTTTCACTCACCACCCCCATGCCAGGTAAGCTTGTTCGGATTATTATATTGTGATGAATAGAGGGTGATGATAAGACAAACAAATCCCGACATATCAACAACTAAGGGCACTGTATTGAAATGCGTCTGCAGGTAAAGTTTCAATTAAAATATAGTAGTAATTTGTATGATGATAGTAATTATTGCATAAAAAGTTGCGTTAGTCAGAACAGTTGCGTTGGTCGGAAAATTTAACGCAACTCCATTTTTAATCAGGACGCGTATTTAGGACTTGCGTTTAATTTTCTGAGTTTAATTTAAACGCATCTTTTTACGCAATACTGCCCTGAAAAGTTATTACGTCGTCCGTGTTTTCAAAAAGTGACGACAACCAATGGTTATCGTACACAAAAATCGTAACTATTATCATATTTTCATCGAAATGTTACATTCTGTCGGCGCATTTCATTATACCCTTAGAATTGTTGATACGTCGGGATTTGTTTGTCTTCATGCAACAACACATATGGCTTAACCGCCACGTCTTGAGATTACGGACGACATTTTCCAACACCAGGGATGAACACAAAGTAGTGTGATATGCATTATTTCTTACACCAGTGTATTAGAAATCACGTTATTGGAATCAATTTCATTCAGCACCGATGGTGTTCATTTCAACACTTTTCTTGTGATACACGATTCCTCCTATATACTAAATTGGTGTTGACATGTTGAAATAAAACTGTGGGTTTTTTTTAATGCGACTACACCTAACCTCCGATAGAATTAGAAAATAAATTCACATAAACAACAGGAGAAATGAGGATTTGGTGATGATATTTTTAACACCATGATTACCATATTAATTGGCTTGTGTGATCGTGATTAGCCTTCATTTTGTCAAAATGAGGCAATCACTAAACATTGGAAGGCTTTATGAATCGTCAACAAAATTCGGTGCTAGGCAACGCTGTAATGCCTTGTATTGCTTATAAACTAATTAGTGGCTGAACAATGGTGTCGAAGGACGAATTGACATTTAAAAAAACTGAAATATTCATGATATCGATGCAGTGCATCTACTTTGTTTGATAGATTCATGTCTGCTGTTTTTGTGTTGCTGTAGAAGATGGTAGTCATGGAAACACTAGAGGGCGGCATTAACTAATTGATGTTATCAAACTTTAATAATTGCGCTATCCTTTGTGAAACATGACTTTCGCCATGTACGTAAAGCCCTGGTCACATAGGACCCCGGAAGCAACACGATTCAACCCGACTCGTTGTTCTGAGGCAGTTATCTGTGAATTAACAAAGGGTCAGGGTGAAATTGTGTTGCTTCCGAGGTCCTATGTGACCAGGGCTTTAAGTAATACAGATGTGCATTTTATTTTATATCATATTCTATTTCAGGGTAGATAGCCTACTCAAGGAAGGAACTTTCACAATGATCACGATTTCATTTTTAATTTTTAATATTTAATAGATTTTTAGTAATCGTTCAAAATATCATTCGCTAGTTGCTTTCGACCTTGTGATGCCTCAAGTATCTTTCTGTTGATTGGTTACTATCAATTTAATCTATTTATGTGTACGCAACGTCAGACTTAACATCATTAACAAAATGGCGTTTAAGTCATTAATAATAGCTTGTAACTATGAAGTGCTGTAGACAGCAGTCAAAACCATTTTAAAACCACACCTTATAACATTTTCAACTGTGCAACTCTGCAATTGGTGATGTCTTCGTTTTTTTTTCTAATCATTAAACTCCCTTTCCACCTAATCCTACTCCTTCTTCTTCCTCCTCCTCTTCTTCTTCGTCTCCTACTACTCCTCCCTTCCATCCTATTTCTCATTATTCTTTCTTTTCTTCTTCCTCTTCTTCTTTGCGCAATGCTTTTTATTCCATATTCTATTCTCCTTTTTTGTATTTTGTTTTTGTTTCGAGCTTTATATTGTTTCATGAAGTGTGAGATATACACTGCTTTATTTCTTTCAAATTAGGAATACTCTACAAAGTCATCTTTATCTTCTTATATTCACAGGCCAGACACAACCGACACGGCATACCGGAATTCGTTCGAGCCTCGAGGACCGATAGGCATGACCCACTACAACGATGTCCATAACGACAAGGGGTATAACAAAGCAGAGCCCTACCTCAGAACGGGATCGTCCTCAGGTGCCAGAAAGAACAATCCACACCCATTCGAGGTAAGATGTTGGGGTGGCAGGGGGAGGATGGAAAAGAAGAGAGGACGGGGATGGGGTTTGGGCTTGGGCGCAAAAGGTTCCCGCTTTTTGAAATTAACTGAAAAACGTTGCATTGATAAGGCCTTTTATCCTAAAAAAAAAATAATAAAACCATTGCATCTATAATACATGAAATTACGAGATCAGAATCGACTACACTATATACCAACAGAAAGTGGATCATCGTGCTAAAAACATATTAAACTTATTTTTACTCATTGATACCAGAAACACAAGACCATACCATACCAGTAAGTGAATAAAGGATTATTGTGGTGCATCACCATTCATGGTATTCATTTTTTTAAAACAAGAATGGGGTTAAAGATATATAGGCATGACCCACTAAAACGATGTACATACTGACAAGGGATACATCAAAGCAGAACCATACCTCAGTACAGGATCGTAAATTTGAATTAATAGATTATTCATTTTGAAGAAAAAAAAATCCCGTGGGCCCCCACCCTACAGCAAATAAGGAGAGAGGCGCGAAAGAAGAGACTTCCAATATCAACTACTCGGGGACGGTAAAATTACCATCTATTGTTGTTGGTTTGTTTTAAAACACTCATGTAAAGAGAAAGAGGACCAGAATAGAGAGTAAATATTGATGGCCAAGAAGGGGGGGGGGGCGTGGCACCAAATATATTGCTCCAGTGCACACTAGCAGAATGGTTTCTCTGATCCCAGTCATAGAGGTTGTAAGATAAATGTTATCGATTCCACAACCGTAATGAGGAACGATTAGAACATGAGAAAAAAAGAAGAAAAATAGCGCATCAATAGGCGCGTTATTTTGGATTGGCGAAATATAAAGAGAGAGAGAGAAAGAGAGAGAGAGAGGGGGGGGGTGGACACAAATATAAACAGTTTGCGCATTTTATCTTCAAATTTTCCTGGAATATCTAGTATTCATTGTTACTCCATTGTTTATTATACATGTAATCAGACAAAAATTAAGCCAAGATTTGAAATTAGTTATTGCTGTTTTTCAAGGAGAGAGTTGAATTGGGGGGAATCATATCGACCTCCCCGCGGGATTCGGAATACTGAGAGTGTTGACACCAGCATAAAAATAGAAATTCTTATGATACCGGCCCAAGGATAAGAATTTTGATATAATCCAAGTCAGCATTTTAACGGATAGAGAGACTTATCTTAGAAATGTGATTTCAATACTATGTTGCCTGAAAACTATTCTCTCATTGGAAATTGTTTTTATTACAATGCTATCAAAATTGGAACTCTCTCCCTAATGGAACCAAAGCAATCAGAAACTTTGCAAGTTTCAAGTGGGTACTTGAAGAACATTTTATCAATTGAGAAAACAGTTCTTGATCAAGAAAAATAACATGGCACGTTATGCTAATATTCAAAGGATTTAAAAAAAACATCGAGCTTTTAGTTCCCAGTTTTCCCAGTTATCATAAAGTCAACATTTAATCTTGTTTAATAGTACTTTCCGTTTACATTCAGTTGCTGTAGGTAGTTTTGCTGTCTAATTTTATGTTTGCTTGTTTTTTTAATTAATCTATTTCGTAGTGGTATATTTGACGATTACTATATAGGACCTAACTGAGCTTTCGAGCTTTCATGGGCGCGGCTAATCCTGTCAAGATTGTTCACATTAAAAAAAAAATGTTGTTCATAATACTGTACCCCTATCTTGACAAATAAATCAAATCAAAATAGGAGAAAACATTAGGACAAGATTCAAAGAAAAATGTTCGAACTGAGTCTGAGATATGTTTCTCGATCGAACTAAACATGATTCATTTTATCAAGAGTCTTTCTCTCTCTCATTTTTTCTTGAATCGCATTTGATTTTGATCATCTGAAATTTCTGTATAATTATACCTGGCTATTTTCATGTGTATAATTAGCTAGGATTACCAAGATGAAATAAATTTGACCAAACTAATATATCTACATGTACTTCGCTCGATCTCAAAGACGACAGTGTACCACAGAACTATACACACAAAGAATGTGTTCAATATGGGTCTCCAAAGGTAGACTAGGGTATTGTTCCTCGTACGGTGCGTGCATTGAAAATATGCTTGAGTGTGTGTGTGTCATTGAGACCTACCTATTACTAATAGTATCTCTATAATGTGTGTGTATGGATTCGTGGTGTATGCATTGTGTAACTGTATGTACGATCAATTTGTACACAAGTATTGCGTGCACAAATAATCCATTGTATATATTGTATACGCTCCCCCGAAAGCCGGCGGGAGCTGTGATGGCCGAGTGGTTAAGGCGTTGGACTTGAAATCCAATGGGATCTTCCCGCGCAGGTTCGAACCCTGCTCGCAGCGTGATTTTTTTTTTTTTTTTTAAATAGTTGTCTTTAGTTTCCTAATAAACATTCACGTTGGATACTTATATATTTATATTCAATTCGGTTCGACTTCCTTGTGATTTTATATTGACCAAAAACCCTCTCGTGAACAAAACCGTAAACAGGTAAACATGGTAAATCCCACAGACTTATATGATACACTTCCATTATGACGAATAACCATATTTCATGTGTTATTCGCATTTCCATGTTTTGTTGTGGTAATGAATGATTTTAAAATACTTTAATAAGGTAAATAATGTTATCAATTCTGGATGATGGAGTGCATTTACCTAGTTATATTGGTGTATGCAACTAAAATCAAATAATGTGTCAAAAAATAATAAGCATTTGTAACTTAAAGACTGATGCCATTGGTGTCATAACAATGTTACCGATATTTGACTAATTTTCATCTGTGGTTTATTTGATTAGTCTATAAATCTTATTCTTACTTTAACTTGATTATAAAGTTGCGGCAGAGAAACTTTGACCAAATCGGAGTGTTATCATGTGGAAATTATATAAATTGAATGCAACAAAAATAAGATTGATACTGATCCGCCACAACCCCCGTATCGACAACAATGCTTGAACGTAAACCTACCCCCACCCCCCCC
>BQKZ01001456.1:4601-21948 GCA_036244855.1 Temnopleurus reevesii
CCCCCCCCCCTAGTCATTTACAATATGCTCGTCATCTTCGAGATGTTTCTCTTCGCCCTCTGCTTCAAGCTCTACTACCGGCGATGGTTGATGAAGCGCGATAACGGGCGCAATGTCTCCTCCGGGTACGTCGGCGACGACATCAACGCTCTCAAAGAGAAGATGCGTCTCGACGACGAGAAGGAGATTAACGGTGATCGTACGAAGGAGATGACGCGTTTGGACGTCGAGAAGGAGTCCGACGGTGGTATGAAGGATAAGGTGGGAGAGAACGGTTCCATGTCAAACATCTCCAAGACCGGTTCGGTGAAGAGTGAAACAATTGTTTGATGACGTGAGAGACATTAACGAGATCTCGCATCAGGAATGAACATGCTGAGGAGCAGTATTTTAATTGCAAAAGGCATTTACGCAGTATGACATTGAGAATTTTAAGTCCATTTGTAATCTATATTGTAAACGGTTTTACAGGTATCTACAACTTTATTTTTTAAAAATGAGCTGTGCAACAATTCTTCACATCATCGGCAGAATGTTATATTCGGACGTGCAGTCAGCGTAATCGGGGAAACTACCATGGAAATATCTTCCACTTGCTGCATGATGGAAAGGCAGATAAACAAAGTGTGAAAATTTGAGCCAAACCAGACAATCCGTTCATAAGTAACGAACTCTAGATAATGTCATGATAATTGCTCTAGACTCAAATAAAATTAAATCAGCACAAGAGAAATATTTTCCTTGCGTTCCTTCTGCCATATATTGGATGTAATTTTACTGGTCCTTTTACAGTATTTATTGGTCTGAGCACGATCGCTTCTCATATTTGAGTCGCACTTGCTAAACTCACGCATTTATAATGACAATGGACCCAACACGATCTATGAGCCAGAATGTAACATTGGTGAAAAGTGGAAAGATTGTATCAAATTTATTTTGATTATCAATTTATTATTACCTTCGCTTTTTCGGTTTCTATGGGAAAATACTCTACTGCACACAAAAAACAAGAACTCACGGATTTGAGTACATGACACTATAATGACACACAGTTGAGTATTTTCATTAATATACTCACGAGTGCGTCATTATAGTGTCACATTTTGCGATTTCACTCAGATCCATGAGTGCTAGTTTTGTGTGTGTGGGGCCAAAGACTATCCCACTAAAAAATTACGCTCTACTATAGAGGTATGTAGCCGTATCCCTCTATGGCTCTACAAGTACATCATGTGCCAGAGCACGAGCTGTCCAATGATAAGATCATCTCTGGTTTTACGAGGGATGGTTGCATGAACCAGTCGATGTAATTCAATTGAAATAATTGCTATTGAAATTCAATTCAAATGCGTTTATTCAATTTCGTTAAAATACAACACATAAACAAAATAAGTACAATAAAATACATATAAACAATCAACAAAACAGTAAATTGAAGAGGAAAAAAGTAGGATGAAATATAGGGGGACAACATATGCAGTACGTAAATAACATTAATAACGAAAATGAAATAGGAACTGCTATAAAAACCAAAGTGACATAACTTTAAGAGGTATGCCATTGTACTTGACGTTCTTTCGGGGTTTCTACGTGTTCAAGCAATATCCTTCGTAGTTATAGGCCGATTCGTGAAAACGTGGACGAGATGGAGGTGCTCAATAAGATACTTCAAACTGTTGGTAATTAAGAAATATTTTAATGATGTTTAAATATGGTACGGTTCATGATGAAAGACTTGAATAAACCACACGAATAGACTGCAGGGGTGCATAGTGAAATTTCATGAAATAGATTTAATGGTTTAACTGACTCTTTGTATAACACTTTATATCCACTCTCCACAAACTGAAACATGAATTAATACATTAACATTTTATTTAGATTCCATTTTGGGCGAATTCGACGAACCGTTTATAATGATGCATCCTGAATCAATACAATATGCAGTTGTCTTGACTAAATCCATTAGATTAGTAAAGATCAATAATATATTTGTTCAACATGAACAAATCAGGTACCGATAATACATAAAGCAAGTAAGAGGCTGTGTATTATTCACACGTGCAGCATTTTTGTTCGTTTTTATCATAACTAAACCACAGAATTAATTTACTTTTCTCAATAAAAAAACACTTAAGTAATACTAATTTGATGTGCATGACTCTTTTTTGTGTATATGTGTTTATTGTATTCCTATAGCATCATATATATATATATATATGTATGCTGATATCTCAATGATTATTAATCATCATTATTATTGATGCTTATTCTTAATTCTTCAAAGACACTAAGGGACTTAAAGGGGAACTTTTATGACAATGTATATTTACTTTTTCTGATTTATCTTTTCATTATGCATCCATATTCACCACCTTTTTAATCTATTTTTATTTCATAGGAGTACAAAATCAAGAAATGTCATTTTTGTTCGGAACGCCCCTTAAAAACGGACCGCAGGGTCCGGTGGGTTGGGACATCGATTTGTCAATCACTATGACGTCATATACAGACATTGCTGAGCAAGGACCAGCGTTTGCGTGTGTCACTCTATGCATTTATGATATTGTTTGCCGCCAATTATACCCGCGATTTGAACATATTTTTCTTAAATACGGAATATGGTGGATTCTTCAGTTGATGAAGACAGTTATTCAAGTCCTGACTAGGATTTCGAGGAGGATATCGAACAAGAAGGAGAAATATTGGGGCACAACCCTATATATTTGAGTCCATGGTATACGGATTTGTTTTGATACATGTCTGGATATGACGTCACATACCCCGTCTGTCAATCGATGTGCCGTAGGGGTATTTCTGGGAGGCGGGGCTTAGCTCTGTGACCCAGATGAAAATTGTGATGGAAAATAATACTTAAAAATACAAAGAGGCGTATTTTTCGGAGGAAAATGGAATTATTATGTAAAGACATATGTAATCTTCAATATATCATGATACAGAGTGTTAAAAAAAGTAGCAGTTGATCGGCAAGCGCCACTTTAAAACATTGTTTCAAGTGCGTCTAGTTAAAATCACAGATAGCATACTGGTACTAAATAGAATATGTACTCAGAACTGTATGTCGTTTTCTATTTCATTCGTCACAGTCACAGACACACGCTCAAAGATCATCTGGCGGGAAAATCGAGACACGTTCGTCACAGATTGTGAAATGGACGAGAGGGCTTGTCACAGATGAATCATATCTGTGACGTAACAATACTCAGCTGCGCAAAAATGTGACGTGTACTTCGGATCGACTGTGACTGTGACGAATGAAATCGAAAACTCCATATTGTGCAATGTGTGATAAACAAGATGTCCATATTTTCCTAGTCGAATACTCTATATCTCACCACCTGCACAAGTCCAAACAATGAAGCTCCATGCAGAGACTATCTTCCAATTGTGGAAGCTCATCTAGCAATCAATCAAAATGCGCCTCCACATTTTACTACCTCAGTGGTCACCAATGAAGCATTACACTAAAATATTAAAATACACTCAAATACTGTCTGGTATTATACTATGTGTTGCAATGCACCGGTTACATGCTGAAACCGGAAAAAAAATCCCAAACCAGTTCCCGAAGTTCTTATTCAACACAACAAGTTCTTATTCAGATTCAATACCGGTATAAATAGCTTTTTGGAACGTTTCTGGCGCTCAAAGTATTCATTTTCCTTGTAGGTGATTTAGAGAAAATTCACTTAGAAGAGGTTATGCACATTCAAATGGATACTATAGAGCTGATCGGCTCTCAGTTTCCATCATCCATCCCCCTCGATGTCGTCAAACCAGGGACTGTGAAAATTCCATCCTTCAATCTCAAATTAATCTTCTCCAAATGGATCTGGTGTTTTTCAGTTCAATTCAATTCAGGTTTAATTTGTCAAAACACATCAGAGTGTGAAATTGATATCCTAGCACTCATAATATTTTGTTTACAAACAAAACATAAAACAATAAAAAGCTGGAGCAAAATCAGGATTGATGCTAAAGCAAAACAGCACCCTCTCTGAAAGTGATCTAGCGCGTGAAGGAAATGACTTCGTAGAATCTTATACAAGAGTAACGAGTGTATCTCAAAAAATATAAGTTTCTATTTTCTTTTCCTGGCTGGCTACTTCAAAGAATGCTATCTAGGAGTGAAATACTTATAGCCTATCTCCTAGAATATGAGTTTCAATTCTCTTTTCCTGGCTGGCCAGAGCGTCATCAAACCACCGTCTCGCTCTTAAACGATCCGGTCTTTGATATATTCGACAAGGATCCATTGGCGCTCGTCCTCTCCTGCAGGTCGTTGATGCGCTCGTGGGTGGCGTTCATTGCAACCTTCTCCTCGTGGTCAGCGATGTCGCCTACCGATGCGGAGGCGAAGCGGTGGCCGTACTCGTGCTTGACCATCCATCGCCAGTAGTAGAACTTGAAACCAAAGGTGAGGAGAAACATCTCGAGGATGACCAGCATGTTGTAGAGGACTGCAGTAAGAAGAGAGAGAAGGAAAACTTTATATAAAAAGGGTGTTATAAACTATTTCGTCCCTATTTGGAACCCTCTCAAAAAGCTATTGTATGTCCTCAAGAACTCTAAAAGAAGAGGTGACCCCCTAAAATATTGATTTATTTGACAAGAGCAGAAAAAACGTGAGCAGAACAAAAACAATCGGATGAGTAAAAAAAAAAGTTGTATTTATTTGAGAAAATGGGCAAATTGGTCAACATTTTGAGATATGTTGCCAATTCGATGACGTTTGGTTTTGTTTAATTTTTATTCGTTTTTTTTTCTATTCATCTCATTGACAGTTCTGCTCCTGTAGGAAAAATGTTGGTTTGGGTAGGCTCTTTATTTGAATAGTGTAACAGAGAACCTTCAAAAAGGTTCTATATTAGAAACTGATTACCTTTTTCACTTTTTCTAACGCGATGAACGTCCTCTGATAAAATACATGGGCACAATTTCAGGTGATTTGTGAGTTATGGCCTACCCCCCCCCCCCCCCCTAAAAGGAGTAGGACGCAAAAAAATGTTAAAAAAAAATGGTTCAGGATTTTTGGTTGCTGATTGTTTCTTATATGTTTTGTTTTAGGTTATCAGTTCATTAGAGGGCAGACATTTTTATTTTTTATTGTTATGCCGTTTCAGAGCAGCAATGTATAACAGCATCCTATTCTTTTTAATCCTATATGAATAAATAAAAATTAAAAAGGTGTACGAAATTTGGGTTTTAGACATCTTCTAAATTGTCAGGCCTTTGATGTTGTGCGGCGCCAAAGCACAAAGTTTGTGGGCGTTTCAAAAACACTTGCTGCAGCGACAACTCCAAAGAAATGATTGATTTTCATTGGATGAATAGCACTACTCTATCTTTGATTTTTTTTCAAATTGACTGTCCGAGAATGAGTTCTTGTTGCGGAGATAAGTTTCATGAACATCCTCCAGGGTTTTGTCCCATAAAACTGCTCGTCGAGGTACACACGACTCTGCGCACGACTGGTGACCTTTTCTTTCTATAAAAAGCACATATACATACCACTAAGGTAACATAATAGAGAAAGGATCAGCAGTACTGCGCAGAGTCTTGCATACCTATTTGAGCAGCTTTATCATGTTTATGAAACTCAACCCAGGGCGATTAAGAAGACAAAAATACTTTAAGAAGAACGACTTTAAGAAGAACGACTTTAAGAAGGACTGGTATCCATTCCTGCGCTGAATACGCGTCATAATTTCTATCAATATGGATAAGAGCAGGTACCAGTCGTTCTTAAAGTAGTTCTTTACAGTCTTTCTATCTTGTTGAAACATATGGTCAGATGGTGCGGTGTGTGCATACAATACAGGTCACTTACGTTCTCCCCTCGACGCGGAGTCGAGCAGCCCGACACAGGGAATGACGTCATTGGCGATGAGGATGGCGATGAGGAGGTTCTGACTATTGGTGATGATGAGGACGCACTTCATGGAGGCGAACTTGACGGAGATCATGAAGTGTTCGAGCTGGTTGTGCGTGGCGTTGTAGATGACGGAGAGACCGTAGACGGCTAGCAGGGAGGAGATCAGACTGAACCCGCTCAGGTAGACATAGGCTGAGTCGGCCTCGATCTGATAGAGCGAGAGGGGAGGGAGGGCGAGGGGAGAGAGGGGGAGAGAGGGAGGTAGAGAGAGAGGGGGGAGTGAGAGAGGATGATGTGCGCAAGAAATTACAAATGTGCAACTTATTATGTGTGCATAATTTATTGTGTACATCAGTTTCACACTCATTGGCCGCAAACTTTCTTCCATTAATTTTGGAAAGATTCTATTAAAAAGATTGACTACTATAATTTAATTCAGTATGAGTGACCAGCATTTTGTTAGTCTAGCGACTAATTTTCTGTTAGTCAAGCTCTCAGCATGTTCAGCTATATCATCAAGGTTGTCAATGGACCCCCATTTGTTTGTTTTCTATCGTCCACAAACTTCTGGCCACAGCCAACTTCGATCAACCGATTTCGAAAACGCGCGATTCAAGCAAACTAGTCCTGGGGTCTGTAACATAAAAGATGCAATTAAAGTTATAATGAATATTAATCGTTAGTCTATGGCCAAATGTGTACCACAGAGATACGATTAATTTCATATTTGTCGTATATATTTTATGTTGTAAGCCGAGGGGCCTGTAACATAAAAGATGCAATAAAACTTACGATAAATATCAATCATAAGTCTATGACAAAGTATGTATCATAAAGATACGATTGATTTCGAATTATTCGTATCTCGTTTATGTTACAGGCCCCAGATGGAACAGACTGGACTAACTTTGTTCCTCAGTGGGAAAAGGGAGGGCTGATTGTCTGGTGGGGGAGGCTATCTGTTCTATCAATTTTATCACATATGTAATGATAAAATGGGTTATATTTTACTCACTATTGAAGGTTTGTACAGACCATCTGCCCATAATACAGCGGCTACAAACACACAAAGAGGTCTGATGTAAGCAGTCTGAAAGACTAGGCGGCGTAGACGATGGAAGTTTGTCCTGTGCATTATAAAAAAAAAAAAAGTATATTATT
The DNA here is from genome assembly GCA_036244855.1 of Temnopleurus reevesii. Classification (NCBI taxonomy): domain Eukaryota; kingdom Metazoa; phylum Echinodermata; class Echinoidea; order Temnopleuroida; family Temnopleuridae; genus Temnopleurus; species Temnopleurus reevesii. The sequence goes on from BQKZ01001456.1 coordinate 11,659, forward strand.
GCGAGTCATGAGAAATACACTTTCAAAATTTTGAAATTGAACATCAGTAATCGTAAAAAATGTAAGAAGTTATAATGGAAATGGAACATAAGCCATAGGTCTGTTTTAATATGTACCTGAAACAATTAAAATTACCAAAAGTAAGATTTTTTAATTCTAATTTAGCATTTTTGTTATTTTGAAGAGAAAGAAAATACAAGTGTTCGTGGAAAAATGATAGCCATAATTTTTCAAGCAGCATGAATTGATTGATAGCAGCCAAATACAATTAAAAAAAAAAAGATTCCATCAGTATTTCAATTATTCACTCTCATTCTGTTAGTTACGACACGATAATAATGTTACGACAGAATAATTACGTTAGTTGTTTGATTATTGAAATCTCCTAACATTATATGAATGCTATATGGATAAGACATCTTATCATCATTTACAATTCATCAAAATTCTTTATCATAAGGCAAAATAAAGTTGGAAAAAAGTTTGTTTTAATTATTTTTTTTTCAAATAATTTTTACAACATTCATGAGGAAAACATGACTTGGAACGGTATAAGAAGCCAACAAGCATTTGGGATCGTCTTTCAGGTCATGTCTATCTATAATTTTACTGTGATTTTTCAATTTTAGTGACAAGCAAAACAAAAATGTTCAGGTCGGGCCATTCTTAGAGGGTCGGTTGGTTGAGGGCATCCAATTTTTTGCCAAATTCATTATTATTATTATTATTATTATTATTATTATTTATTCGGCAAATTCAAAACAAAACAATTACAGTATAGGTACCGTAATACACTGCGTAGAAGCGCATATGAATTTGAATCGTTTTGGTGAATTGTGCTTTCTTCTGCAGAGCGCCCACTCGCGATCGATTAGGAGAAAGCAAAATTATTATTCNTAAGGTTAGACATTTTGACTCACATGGTGAAGTTGATCTTTGGCAAGCATGGACAGCAGCATGTTAAGGGTGGGGCAGAAAGGGACACCTTTATCCCCTCTAAGTGATCCTCCATAGGCTCGACACCCCCGTAGTAGTCAACGATGAGGAGTACAAACGTGTAGAGTGTTGTTGACAGGTACCTGGAATCAGAAGGATGAAGGTTCAAGGGGAACCAACCCCTGGAATTATCGTGCTTCCATTGGATGTAGAAAAATCAAATGAATAAACTGTGAAATTTTGAGCAAAATCGGGCAGCCAGTTCAAAAGTTATGAATTTTCAAACTTACAGAGATATGACGATCCCTATATACAGCTGATGGGGATCCGTGCGATCGGCAAATTCGACGAAATCTGTGACTTCATGTCGGACAACCCCTCATTTACTCTGTATACAAAGTTTCACATAAAGTTTCTCATTTTTTTTCGGAAAAGTCAACAAAATGACAATTCTCGGTTGGGGTTTAGCATTTATTTATCGATTCTTCATGTATTTGAGAAGAATCCGTCGGTGTTGCCGACCGCACGGATCTCCACAATGGGCAGTATGTGATCTTCAAATCACTGTGAATTTGAAAATTCATAACTTTTGAACGGGTTTTCCGATTTTGCTCAAATCTTCATAGTTTGCTCATTTGATTTTTCTTCATTCATTGAAAGCATGAATAATTTCCGGGGGTTCCCCTTTCAGGAGGGCGTTTATGATAGTTACCATAGTGACAGTCGGAGAAGGTGCTTCCCATCAAATCAGAATCAATAATTTCATTGGATAACTCAACGCTGACTATTTGTCGTTGGCGACAAGCTTCATGAAACGCCCTCCTGATATAAAACTAAATTATACTAATTTTCGAAGAAGTATATAGCCGTCCATAGACAGGGTACGAATGGTGTAAATGCACCCTTAATTTAGGTATTTTACAAAATACATGTATTTAAACAAAAATGTGGTCGTTGCGGGTTCGGTCAAGCGCCATTAGAAGGATCGCTTCATTCTAAGTCAGACGATTTACCGACTGATGTGTAAATTCGTTCTTAAAGGGGAATTACACCCAGACAATAGTGTACGGTCAATAAATGAAGAAAAATCAAATGAACAAACTGTGAAAATTTGAGCAAAATCGGATTATCCGTTCAAAAGTTATGAATTTTCAAAGTTATCAATTTCACCTGTGCTGGGCATCCTTGAATTGGCATACGTGCAGCTAATGAGCATAATATGTGATGTCATACATGGAGAACTCTTCATTCACTTTGTATATAAATTTATTGAAAATGGATCAATATCACATTTCAAATGAGGAATCAACACTGTTCTTTCTGGAATGCTTGCAGGATTGATGTGGCTATGATATATCTAACCGAAGAAACAAAATTTTGTCTACTTTTCTGGAAAAAGAGGAAAATGTGAAATTTTGTGTACAAAGCGAATGGAGAGGTCTCCATGTTGGCAGCCATTTTGTGCCTGTACGTTTGCCAATTTAAGGAGCCCATGAGGGGTGTAAATCAAAACTTTGAAAATTCATAACTTTTGAATGGATTATCCGATTTTGCTCAAATTTTCACAGTTTGTTCATCTTATTTTTCTTCATTTAATGATAGCAATTTAATCTCTGAGTGTAGTTCCCCTTTAATGAGCGATGGGCATTGCAACATTAGACCTGTCGTTAGCCAGGAGCACCTTTGAAACGTCTTTTTTTTTCGCGGGATATGAATTGTCAACGTACTCATAATGGAGTCCATGTTTGATGTTTTGTAAATTCGTCCATCGGTTGAAAGCAGCTAACAGCTCAGTCGACAAAGCGCCTACTTATACTCATTCCTCACCGAGCGTTGCTGCGAAACCTACAGCTGCCGCAATTCTTAAATAGTTTGTAGAACTTCGCACACTGACGAAAAGGAACAATATTGCACCTTTTTGAAAAAAAAAGTGACATTGCACCAAAATGGGTGCTGCCAGTGTTGCAAAGTGTAATATTGAACCTATTTTTCTGTGTACCTCGGATAATGACAAAGAAAGGAGACATTACCTCAAATAATATACTTACAAACTTGCTCCCCAGTTTGCAATGAGGGAGGCCTTTGGAACATAGAAACCAGCCAGTGAAGTCCCCGAAAAGACCTGGAAATATTCACACAATGAAAATGTTAAATTCAAGCGCCATGTCAGCCTATTACTAATTTGGAAAAATATGGCGATATTTTGTGGATTATTTATCGCTCTAATGTATCTCGACGTATTTAACAATACAATGAAAATTTCACGTGATTGAACGGCCATCATTGAAATTGACAAGAGTTCATTTGTCTCCCTTTTTTTATTTAGTAATTTGTATGTATTTATTTTCTTTCTTTTTTTTTTTGTTGGGAGGGGGATAGCGTGTCAGTTGGAGGTTAGAATTTTGAAGATATTGTCAAAATTAGTTCCAGATGGCGACTGATCTGAAATCGGACGAATAGGCGGGTTTACTAATAGATGCAAATTTTATTCATACCTTTAACACAAAGGTTGTTCTTGACAACCCTAAAGCTTGCCCGAGGCTTGCCCAACATAGCAACAAGTAATGTATGAAAACTGGATTCCAAGTATTGTAGTCTTATTGTTATCAAACGGTTTAAGGAATACCACGTTACTACGTTCAGTGGCAAGAAAAGCACATAAATTTGAATATATAAGTAAACCCGCCTATTTAAATACGAACTATCAAATATTAACTTGTCTACATGCACACCAAAATCAAGCAACAGTCTATACCAGACATGCCAGACACGACAAAATGAATTGGATCGGAATGAAAAGTCATGATTATAAAAATCTTCGTAATCATAAATGATACAAATACGAACCCGGTGACTAATAGTCCGAGCAGTGGAAATGTAAATATGCTTTTGCACCTTTAACATGTTAAAACTGTGTATGGCCTTTCTAAAGTATTCTTTATCGCCATTTTCATTCATCGATAAGCTGATCATTACCAATAGACTTTGTACTTCTTCAGTATCGCTGATGACTCATTTTTCATATATATGGTATGCGATTAATCATAAACTTCAGACATAAAGTTTAATGTATATAAACGCAATAAAAGAGTATATCTGTACAATGGGCTTTATATATAAATCAAAACATCGTATAAAAAGGGATATATCTTAACTTACTTTGAATTTCAGTCGAAACATTTCTCGGAAAGCCAAAAACAAGACTGCAATACCTGTACAATCGGGGCATTTTTGTTGGCAATCGTACATTTTCATGAACTTTAATTTGGAGGAAAACATGGACTGATAGGTCTTTCTATGCCGTATAAGATATGGGACGATTTGTAATCTAGTCCTATAACTGCTTTGTTGACGCAAGTTTAATAAAACAGATTCCATCAAATGAAAACTGATCCAAAATGATTTTGAATCGATGAAAAACAAACTAAAAATGTTCAGGTACACTCATATCTATATAAAGGACCCTTTGGTGAATGACAACCAAATATTTGTCCTAACGTTTATTTTTGTTTGTGTTATTATTATTCCTTAGCATGTTTATTCTTTTTTTTTTTTAACCATGTTAACCCTTCCGTGTATTTAAGGTCTCCAAGAATCTATCAACATTTGACAAAAAACGCGAAATATGACGAGCAACCTATACATTTCAATAAAATACAATTATACGACCATGAAGGAAAAGAAAGAAACAAAGGTATAAACAGTTGACCTGTGGGCAATTGCACAAAATGGTCTCAGCTATCCTCTTTTTGCTGAGAGGCCTTCACTTGTGCCAATCTCTTCACATAGACACGAACGTCCAGTTGAGGACTATGTGTTCTGATGGCATCCACCTCTGCATTTTCTTGCACTGAACACACAGGGGTTGTATATCGGAACACATAGTCCTCAACTTGACTAAATGCTAAGAGAATGGTACAAGAAGTTAAGACGTTAAGAAGTGGATAGCTGAGAATACCTATTTCGAGCAATCGGCTCCTGAATACACTACATCGGTTAGTTGTTTGTTATGGTTTGAAAGAGGTTCATCGCTGTAAAGAATAATTGAAGAGAGTTAATCAGTTGTCTCGCGATGTGCAAACGTTAGAACGTTAGTAGAATGATGTTTCGGCTGCTGTATACTGCTAGCCTTCATCCGACTATAATGAGCATAGACCACGCTGCGCGCGCCTTATATTGACACGGGAGAGGCCTGGAGCGATCGGTTTGTTGTTGTTTAATATATGTTTATTCTTGTTTATAGTCATTACGTTTTGTCTTACCGGAAAGAGCCCGAAGAGTCTAACGAGGAAGACCCTCCTGTTCCCGTAAGGTATCCGCCTTCTAATCTTGATCCAGGAGTGCAGGAACATGGCGATGGTTGTAAAGGAGAGGACAGTGAGAGTAGCAAGGACTGCAATACCCCATCCTACAGACCGAACAACTGTAAAATAAAGAATTAGATTGATTACTTAGAGAGTTGATAGTAACACGAAAATGAGAGTGGCCCGCATATAGAAGGGCGAGGTTGGTTGACTAGGATGTAGTTTCACGGCGATGGTTGCAAAGGAAAGTACAGTTAGTGTCGCCAGGACTGTAATGCCCCATCCTACAGACCGAACAACTGTAAAATAAAGAATTAGATTGATTAATTAGACCCCTGTTACACCGAAAATTTGCTTAAATCTCCCCTACCCAGGTCCGGACATGGTGAGGTTCCGACTTTGAGGGGATTAGAAAACATGGCGATGGTTGCAAAGGATATAGCTATCATTCCAATTCATGTATAATTCAGGAAATAAAATTTAGTAGAAACATAGTTTAGATATATTTGAAAAGGATAAAGTCTGCCACAGAACAGTATTCATAAAAATCCGCGTGTACATCACCATTGTATTATTGCACAAACACCTGGTTTTATTTCAATTAAACAAAGAAGCAATGACATTGGGTTCCAGTAAATTTTACGGAATGAAAATATGTGATCATAATGACGTTAATTTTGTCAATCAGAAATAATTAATTAGTCAGGGACGTATTCAGGATTAGTTGGGGTGAGGGTATCCCCCCCCCCCCCATTTACAAAAAAAAAAGAACATTGACACACATACACACATTCTCGTACAAAAAAAAAACACGCGCACTTACAAAATCAGGTCTCTATTGAGCAATTGGTTTTTAGCGCTTCCAAAATTGAACATAATTCAAACATACTAAAAACATTTTAACATCAGTGGGTGATATTCCCCTTGAAAGGCGAGGGGAATTTTGCAGCTTTACTCGTGTTCAAGTGACGGATCGTTTGGCACTTCAGTATTATTCAATCTATTTCATACAATGGCCATTGTTAAGAAATCTGATCAAGAAAGGGACACCTTTATTTGTTAGAAAGCAGGGCATAAGAAAACGATATTGTGTTGAGTGTGTATAGTTGATCCTGCAATCAAAACTAAAACTCTTTGTGAAGGTCAATTGACGCTTTGGAGCGAAATAAATGACGCACCCCGTTCTTTCAGTTTTCTGGTAAAAAAAAGCCTCAAGGATGAAAGAAATTGAACCATGAAATTTAAGAAAACGTCCAGAATTCCGAATTCAATAAGTTTGATACAAAACAAATTTGAGGAGCAAAGTAATTGACAAAATACTGCAATAACATGCGAAAATACTTGCAGAAGTATGTAGTGGTTATAAAACTGGGCCACCTCCAAGAAATAATAACCAACAATTTAATTACTTTTTAAAAGCTCTGTATGAATAGGTCTATAGACGCTCAGCAAAAAAAAAAATGACGCTCAGCAAAAAGAAAACGATCTGTACCGAAGCTTTGAAAGATGTGATATTGAACCCAAAATGGACTGGTGCTCCCAGTGGTACATTTTTCCCCCTTTAAAGGTGCAAAACTGCACCTTTATTCCAACTTGATTAATCTAGATCAAAAGATATTTCCAAAAGTATGATGATCTGACTCACTTTCCATTTCCTCCCTGGCCGTACTGACGTCGACAGAACATGACTTCCCTGATCCGGTGGATGAGTTGTCTTTTATCGTCCAGTTCGACATCATCGTCGTCATCAGCTCCACATAGCTGACATCAGTTTGTGACGTCATGGTTGCCGCCATCTTGTTTCCAGTCGAGATGGTTCACCTTACGTTTATATCCTAAATGGAGATGAGTGCGATGAACGTCAGTTTTACAGATATTCTTTTCGGATCACTCTAAAGAAGGATGGGTTAAAGTTTACTCAATATTGTGTAAAAAGGGAATTAACATGCATGTCATTTGGGTAATATTTCTCACCCTATCGGGCAAGAATGTACTCAATTTTGTGTAGAGTTAACAAATTTAACCCGACGTTATCATGGTTGTGCGATATTTTACCCAATATGGCGCAAAATATTACTCAGCTGACATGCATGTTGCCTTTTTACCCAATATTGAGTAAACATTTACACATCCTTCTTTAGAGGATCCTTTTTTGCCCTGGAATGTAAGCCAATACGTCAAAAAAGTCTTTTTTATATTTTGTTTAATTTAGACAGTACAAATCTGTAATTGAAAGAGAAAACAGAAAATGAAACTGGAACAAGGAAGAAGCAACACTTGTGAGACACTGGTCCCTAGAAATAATTATTCCAACAAAATAAAAATCAATATACAGTATAACAATTGGAATATTAATGCACATAATTAAAGATAATGCACACTATTCTAACATCATCCAACATAAATTTCTTTTGAAATTATACATGAGTGCACAATTTTAGTTACGAGAATAAAAGAAAACAGATTTGTATTTTGTGAAAACGAAAGAGCTACTAAAAAGCATATGGCTTCAGCCTATATAGATGTAACAATTATGAACAAATAATATAGAAAGAGATGAGGAGAGTAAGACCAATACAGACAATTGACAAACTATGAGAGGAGATCGAAGAAGAAAAAAAATGTGAGGCACGATATATAAACACACCCGGACAGTCTGTGGTTATTTCCAGTGTGAGGAATTATTCAGAAATCAAATCATCATTCATTCCTCGCGTACAAAGATGAGAAAAGCTTGCACTCACCTGGCCATAAGAGTTTTTTACGTACTAGAGCGTCTGCTGTGTCCTACTATTCCAAACACAAAACCATACTTGAAATTTGTCTCCTGACTTCCACCATCCAACTGAAAGCATCAAATCTCTGAAAATGACCAAGATGTAAAATTGTAAAATATGACGGCAATTAATGCAACGACATCTTGCCAAACAAGTATGATCCAGTCTATGCCCAGTAAAGCACACGTATGGTGTATCGTGGAGGAGACCCCAAAGAACAAATGAGTGCAGTACTAATTTTCACGTTTTCTTCACCCTTGGTCCCCGGCGGGCTATACGTGTATCGTTTCATTCACATGCTCGAACGGACTATTAACCTGTTAACGGCGTCAATATTTACCGAGAGTAGAAAAAATAATGGATGACTGGCGGTTAAACCCTTAGACAAAGTCATATCGTTGTCTAAACACGTAGAATCAAGTATATATAATATACTGTATTTGTGTGGTATCGCAACGCCCATTGCAACTGTTTGTGAAAATTCCTCAGCTCCGGTTATAACTTCCTTAAAGATGAACCTCTGTCTCGTTCAAGTTTATACAACCAGTATCTTATCTCCACGATACCAATAACATCGCATCTAATATTTGATTTGATAGTAACTGTGTTTAAAGGGACAATCGATTTTTGGGGGAAAGGCTTAACTTAATCTGAAAAGGAAAAAGATTGAAAGAAAAAGATTTTTTTATTTAGGCCCCATTTATGTGGTAAAAATTCTTTGAGAAGAATCATCAGTATTTAGATGTTGTATAATGTTACCATGGCAATAGCGATTATAAATATTTAAAATAATCTAATTCAATTTATCAAGATAATCACCAACACATTCAACCCAAACTCGAGTCACACGGTATCATTTTCAGACAACCGGCGAATAGAATGTATATATATGTATTGCCATTATTCAGGTAAGGATAGATTGGATTGAACAGTACACTTAGTTTCAAAAAGATTTTATATGTAACCAACAGTTCTTTTTTTTATTGCAGAAATAGAATGTGTATACATGTATTACCATTATTCAGGTAAGGGTATTTTGAACAGTACACTTTGTTTAAAAAAAAAGATTTTATATGTAACCAACAGATTTTTTGCATGTATTTGTATTCTATTTATCTAATCACGGTAAAAAACTTGCATATTATAATCTATTTTGCCCAATAATATAATTATAATTATAAACGAAATCTATGGCAAACTGTTCATCATACTGTCATAAAAGAAATACTACCCCCAAAAGACCATTGCGTCTATACCTTACTGTTATTCTTTTCAATCCACGGGAATACGACAGGTTGGACTAGGGAGAGTAGGAGGTAAATCAGGTCTAAATTGAATTATATCTCCTCTCTTGACTTGACGAGTGATAATCGGTGGGAATATGACAGAAATATTTAGGTGGGTCCGGGTATTATAATCGGAGACGGGATATTATCAATAAAGAGTGTTTATTGGAGACATGGAATGTGTCTTAGGTGCAAGCTCGTCTATACCTTATTCAGGTCATTCATTGCCTTTACAAACGTCAATTTCAACTGAAAGTTTAATGAATATTTACTGCAAAATAGTATCTTTATATTGAGTTATTTTAATTCAAACTTACATTGCACTTTTGGTTTTGCGCTAATGTTATCGGCACCATATGTGCTAAGACATGGGATTATATCTTTATTTTCCTCTTTTTTTTAATCAGCTTTAATGAATCGTTTTGTGATGTATTGAAATGCATATTAACATGAGCAACTTGTTCATACACAATGGCACCCTTTTATGGCACACAGCAAGTTTCTTCATCCCAGTATAGCTTTGTATGTGAGCTGCATCAAGGGATTATTGGATCAAGTATCAAGTATCAAGTATAAGTAAGCTGGTATTCAGTTCAAAATATTGAAAGCATATATGATAATGAGAAGACGTAACGTTTCACATTGACAGTATAAGACAAATAATTTTCAACCAAAATTCTTATACTCAAAATGATACTGGTCTCAATTTTTTTGTAAAATCATTTGGAATTACAAAATACAAAATTTTTTTTTTTTTTCTATCAATGCATTAAAACTTTCTATTTATAATAATATAATAATGATAATAGATGCAATTTATATAGCGCACGTATCCACTCTGCGGAGTGCTCAAGGCGCTTTCGAACCTACGACCCTCTGATTGAAAGGCTAGAGTCGGAACCACTACACTACGGCGCATTTAGGGTTTAGATAATTTATAATTCGTCTAAGAGACATTTCCTTAATTTACCTTTCCAACCCCCCCCC